>JTDE01002479.1:30067-68911 GCA_014338405.1 Paragonimus skrjabini miyazakii
CCTAAATGGCCGTTTCCAACTCGTTTCGGCCTTGAAACTCCATACCGGCGAACTACACAATTGCCGTGTATTATATTGTAACAGACTCCTGCATTCATTCACCTCACTGACAGTGAGTCCACGATTCATAGGATGGGACTAATACAGCAAACGATTGAGGGGGTGATTGTGCTCCAACTCGAAAGAGCTGACAACCAGACAGGCATTTCGTCGGATCACATTAAATCTTGATCTGAAACAAGTGTCGCGAGAACTGATTCGTTAAAAATAATAACAGTTAACCCACTAAACACGTCGAATGCCCCTGCGTGCACTCCTACGCCTTTCATATTTCATACAACGATAAACAATCTGCAACATTTTCAGGACAAAACGAAACCTTACCTTATCGTACTTCAAAGCAGTTTTCGACCTACGGCTTGTCCCACGCACGTAAATAACACCCACTTCATCCATATACTTCTGAAGACACTCCTGGAACTGTGAGAAAAATCACGATTCTCAAACATTGCCTTGAAAGTCGCAATACAATCCATTTCCTACAATTTAGAATATAAACAAAACAATAAAATGAATAATGAAAGGAAATAATCCTATAATAAATTGAACATTACTCCAGCATCCCCGTCACACGTAACCCACCACAGAAGCAGTAGCCATACCGAATTTTGAAAAAGGTGTGCGATAACGCGGTTTTCAATTAATGGTCAATTTAAACAAACATGTATCAACCCATGACGCAGAATTCGTCGATTTCAATTTCTGAAACAGATACCACGCTACCAAAGCCGGGATTTGCTTCAAAATATTTTTCCAAACGGCGAAAGTTGAAGAAATCACGTTCTGCAACTAGCATGCGTGAAGTTATAACCATTATTAAGAATTGATAGTTAGGACAAATGACGCTGTTGAAGCGACTGTCCACCATGAATGTGTAACGACGGTCGTGTGTTTAATAGAAAGTTAGTTACCACGCTCCTCGTCTTTATTTATTTTCTTCTCGCTGATCGCTCTTCATACATTTAAAATCTGGTTGATAGAGATTGCGAGCCTTCCTTGCAAAGACTGGCACGGCCATTCGTCTTGTGCACACCAATGTCGAAGCTTGTTCTCGCGCAGTTTGTCCTATTTTCTACTACTGAACTTTTGTCTATATGTACCCTAATTTCACTTACACTTTGTCGCCCTGCCATTTCCTGACTAGTTGTATTTGGTTGTATTCACGTGAATCGTTTATCTCGGAACTCGTAAATTTGGTACATTCAGAATCGAGATTTGTTATTTTGTCTTCTTCAGTTTTTAGTAATTTTCTTGTATTTCAGTACCTTATCAGCAACCATCTCGTTTTTGAGCCGAAATCGGCTGCTAGGAGCGGCTCAGAATTTCTAGGCCCCCGCCACATTACAGATGCGACTATATTAGATCCAGTTGTTGACGGATGTTACCAGCAGATTGAGCGTAGCACAAAGAATCACTAGACGATCGGAATTACCTGTGCTTGGTATATCCGTTTTTGAGGTCATTCAATTTATCCGTCCTATTGCTAATACCTATCGGTTTGCACTACACAGTAGCCGGACGGATGGAATTCAACACACGTGATGCACCAATACATTCCGCTGGTTACCAGTCATCTAGGGCTCTCCGAGGACAACCACATCGTTCACCTTCTTTCCTGTGCACCTGCCTGAGGACGATAGCCCCGATATCCGTCTTCAAAAAGTGACTGGTGTTCCCCAGGTGACCTGCATTGACAATAACATCAAAACATCGTTAAATGTTCCCACTTTTCTGTCTCGGGTTATTCTTTGTCTATGCTCTGTTATTCTAAATTTATCCATGAACTCCACACAGAATTTTCAGGAAATGATTGACTGTCCGCTGTTTCATATGATTGTGGTATGCTTGGGGACCCTAGAACTTGGCAAGGGCCATAACCAGGGGCAACTGTAGGGACGGTAGCTGCCTACTGTAAAAGACGATATGTGTGCGTCTAAACACATCAGTCGTACCTCAGCTATAGCTCACTGTCCATCTCAACAACATTTGGTGATGGACGATATGCTCCTGGAAGAGCAAATGCGTTTAAGGGGATAGGAACTAAAATTTGTGACGGTGCGGTTAGAATTTCAGTGAAGGTTGGAGAAAAGGTCTGTGTTTATTAAGACTGGAAGGTCATTTGAGAACACACACACAGATGTCATTTTGGCTGATTTGCCATACATCCCTTCTACTTACGAGGGTTCCAGAGGACTTTGAAAGAGGAGTGTATCCGCAAGTTAGTTGTCAATGTAGGCCTGCAGAAAATCGAACCAGTTTAGCGCATGGCGCACTAAGTCGGTCCCATAGGTACGAATTTACCATGCGCCGATTCTAAAAAGACCGTCGAGAGTAGAGACCGAATATTCATTCAGCGAACTATGTAGGAGGTCTCTTATAGCGCTGGAAATGGCACCGACATGTAATCCGGCCAGGAGGCTGGAGATCGGCCTTCGACGAGCGATTAGACCGGAAGTATGCGTGGTTCGGGTTCGCGTCGCACCGTCACCTGGAATGCTGACAAACAATCGGTCAGCATGCATCATGCAGAATTTCTTCACAGCCTACGTACAATATACAACTATGAGTTTTGGAACTATTCCGCATATCTTACCGCAGGCAGGTCAGTGAAATCTTCAGGTCGCTACACTGGAACTATTCCATATTTTCATGCAGAATTTTGGACTTAATACGGATAGTGGATTAAATGGCGGAGGACAGAAATCGTCCTACCTGGAATACTAGTGTAATGGTCGAGCTGAGGCATACATCTAACATTGCTAACTTCTTCCTAGCGAAGTAAGATTTGCTCAGGCGAGCGAGATGTTGAGGCAACTACTTCGGAGACTTCATTACACTTGTACCCAATGAAGTGGTAAACGGCCCTAGGCCACCCTTGGGGGTAAATGAGAACCTTCAATATTTAGCCACTCAGTTGGAGGGATGTTAGCTGATGTTACCGCAATGCAACCAACGGCGTGAATTAAATCCCACAACCAACCTTCTGGGTATCCTCCATAGAATCTGGCGCTCTACGCAGGAGAACTGTGCATGGGCAGCTGACTTTGTCATAGGCCATGTTTGAGAGACACATTTCAACGACTTGCTAGCATATATAAATAGATGAGTTTCTGTTAAGAACATGACTGACATGCTTCGTCTCCTTCTGTTATGCAATTGTTTTACTATTCCAATATCCTGTACAAATTGGTTGATATGTACGATTCGATGACATACGTGTTGTTGCGCCGAATTGTGTTTTGCGATTCTCATACGTTCGATCGTTATTCTATATGGTATAATTCTAATTACAATATTTGGCGTCGCGCTTTCATACTATTTACAATGATTACTGAAATGAATCGATTAGTCCCTAATTCAAATGCTAGAGAAGTGGAGGATTATTTAGAGAGGTTCGACATTTGGTGCCTCACAATTTGACCTGATTTGGACAAGAAGAAGAAGGTGGCCTTCTTTCTACATTTCATCAACATGGAAGCTTATGCTCTTGTCGAAAGCTTGGCTTTCCCGGATTCACCAATCAGTTGTTCCTATCCCGCGCTAAAGAAAATACTCCTTCAACACTTCAAACCGGTGAATTTTGTGGCAGTTGTAAGAACCAAGTTAAATGTCCTAATTCGGTCTAAATCCCAATCGATTGGTGATTTCGACCTGCAATTACAACCGCAAGCAGCCATGTGTGAATACGGTACCCAGTTAACGGATCAGCTACATGACCGATTGACTGCTGGTATTAACTTGCCAGAGATACAACAGAAGCCCCTCTTGAATCATGATCCACGATTCCAGATCATTCGTAAAGTGTGTGAACAGTATGTGGACGTAACACAAGTTAAGAAGACTACTGAGGTTCTCTGCAATTAGTCTAAAGGCAACAGTTCAAGGCCGAAACAAGATAACACATTCAAATCGCGTACCGATTTTCGTGTGCCAAGAACATCTGTTCCATCTTCTACAGGAAGTAATGCGAACTCAGTTCTACACCAATTTGGGAAGTGTGCATCTTGTGGATGCAGTCATTTCTGGTATTAATGTTTACTAAGACAGGCAAAGTGCTTCGGCCGTGGCAAAGTGGGTTATATTCGATCGGTATGTAAGTCTAGACGTTCATGTCACTTAACGACAAATTTTAACTCGAATGTTCAACCATTAGCTGATAACATTACTACTCTTTCTTTATCTATTTTGCCCCAAAACACTCCTGATGTCTTTAAAATATTAGTGTCTGCTTCTGGCGAAAGTCACAATTTTATTGTTGACACCGGTAGTGTCGAATCAATAAGTTCACATTCAGACCTAGTTGTATTTTATCCTGATGCAGTTCTGCAACCCACACGAGTTAATATTCGTGGTATCACTGGTCGTTCATTGCTTCTTGTAGGCTGCTGCACCGTATCGGTGAAGTTGCCCGATGCTAGCCCTATTGACTGTCCATTTTTAGTTCCAAGCTCAGGTCCTTCTAATCTTGTACTGAAAGTTTTACGACTGCTACATTCTGATATTTCGCTACTGACGTCAATGAACGACGTTGACATTAGACAACTTATACTGGACTGTTCTAATGTCACAGGGAGGATGCGAATACCGGAGGTAAAGCTTGAATTTTCGGTTGACCCAGTCTCTCTTAAGAGACGAATCATCTCATTTGGTTTGCGAGAACCTGTGCGCAAACAATTGCAATCCGTGTGTGTTGAAGGAGTAACAACGCCTGTTGATTTGTCAAAGTGGGTGACTCGAATAATGACGCCATTAAAAGCTGATGGAATTACACCAAGAATTTGTGGTGACTACGGGCTAACATTGATTACACGTCTACTACAACACACATGCACAACAGAAGAACCTGAGGATATACTGTATCGTTTGTCAGGTTCTAAGATCTTTTCAAAGATTGATTTAAAATTTGCTTATCTGCAAATACCGCTTGATGAAGTATCAAGTAATTTGACTGTGATCACTACATCATTCGGACTGTATCGATACAATTTTCTACCCTTTGGTTCGAACGTTCCGCCAGCTGTATGTCAGGATGTCATTAACACAATTACTAAAGACTCAGATGGTATCGAAACCTATCAAGATGACGTTATCGTTCATACTCCCAATTAACCCACCCATGATTATCGCTTTCTTTCTTTGTTGAAACGATTTTGTGACTTCAGCGTGGCCATTAACCCAAAGAAGTGTAATTGTTCAGTTTTTCTTTCTTATGCCTTGGTTACATTGTGGATTACAACGGTTTCAGACCGGATTTACAACGCTTAGCACCACTGGTGAATGTACCGTCACCCACTAACTTTCGTGAACTCTGTCCTTTTCTGGGTGTACTCCAATACTACTCCAGTTTTATTCCAAATTTCGATAAATGTGCCACTTTCTTGTTCAACATGTTATCTATCAACAGTTTTTTGGTCCACTACTGACGAACAAACGCTCCGTACCTTGCTTCACCATCTTCAAACTAATGCTGTTTTAAAACCATTTTCTGTCATAGATCATTCAACTGTAATTGCAGATGCTTCTCCCACTATAATAGGAGCGGTTATTTCACACTGTGGTAGACCTATTATACGCATCCCACGTCGTTTCTTCTAAAGACGAACGTGGGTATTCTCAGATCCAACGTGAAGCCCTTGGAGTATATTGGGCTGTTAAGAGACTTCATACGTACCTTTTTGGACTCTTATTCACTACTGTAACAGACCATGAAGCTTTAAAATTTCTGTATAATCCCAGCAAATCTCTGGCAAATTCATCTACTGATATGGTGCAACGTTGAAGCATTGCTATCAGTTCCTATAATTACACAATCATTCATCGTAGTGCAGTTCTATTCCCCATGTTGATTACCTATCCAGATTTCTGTCACCTGACTGAAACTCTGACAATGTTGACCGTTTATAAATTCAACCACTGCCAGTAAAAAGAAATGCAGTTGTGTACGACACTCGTAAATTCTTTGGTCCTATTATCCCTGCCTTGAGACGTGGCCGGACACAACAGGAACAGCGTAAGTTTCCCACATTTTACTGTCGCCGTGAAAATTTGTCTATTAATCGAGATGGATTATTGTGTTTTGATGATCGTGTTGTCATTCCTCCGACTCTGAGATCTGATGTCTTTGCGGACTTGTATTTCGGACATTTGGGAGTTGATAGGATGAACTCGCTTGCACGGTTATCTTGCTCGTGACCGGAATTAGAGTCAGATACTATACACAATGCCAATAATTGTACCAAATGTGTGCACAAGATCCATGCGAATCAATCACGATGGCGTCCACGACTTGTTGCATTTGAAACGTTTCAAGCAGTTCATGCTGACTACTGTGGTCCATTTCTGGTGAAGTGCTATGCTATAGTGATTATTGTTACTTACTCTAGATGGCTTGAAGTTTTTCTCACTTCATCACCGAGCGCAGACTTTACACAACACGCTTTGTTGCGAGGGTGTACCTGCCGCTTTGGTCAACGACGATGGTACTCAATTCACTACCCAGTCTTTAGGGGAATGGATTGAAGGACTTGGGTGTCGGCATTTGTTTACTGCTCCACGACATCCACAATCCAATGGACTTGCCGAAAATTTTGTACGCACACTGAAGTCTGCCATTGCTTCTCTAACGTCAGACTCATTTATGGAACTTGATCGAAGAATAGATAATTTTCTCATGCAGCACAGATATGCATCACATTCGGTAACTGGAAAGAGTCACGCGACCATTTTCAAATATCGTTCTCTGCGTACAATTCTTGACCGTGTAAAAACACCTGATGTTTCATTTTTCTGAGGCAACGATTTACGTCCTGCTAATGGAATAGTTCTTTCCTCTCACGGAAATCGCATGGTCAATATTATTGATTTGGAAGACCTTCCTTGCCATCGAAGACATGTTGATCAGGTTAAGTTCAATTCTAGAAGTCAATTTGTTATCAGAAATCCTGTTGCTTCGAATTTTAACGAGTCCTTTCGAGATTATCTTGTTACATTGGAAACAAATGACGTCACTGAAGTAGAAGCTATTCATGAAGTAGACAAAACGCTTGAAGAACCGATAGTCAGATGATCTGGACGTTTGGGATCAAGACCACTACGGAATTACAAATATCCGCAGGCCCATTCAAGGTGTGGCGGAAAATAATGAACATGGTTGACATGTTTCGTCTTCTTCTGTCATGCAATTTGTTTTACTACTCTAATATCCTGTACAAATTGGTTGATACGTACGATTCGATAATACATGTTCTGTGTTATTGTATCGAATTGTGTTTTGCGATTCTTATACGTTCGATCTTTATCCTATATAGTATAATCCTGATTACAATACACACGTAGCTGTTTTTGAATACGCCTGCCTCCCACTCGCCCCACGGTAACTTAATTTTCTGCAGTTTTATTTCTTTTTTGTTTTTATTGAAGGCTTTTAAGCTTTAAGTCTTCTAGGAGGGGAACCTCTATACAGACACTCTTGGTCTGCCACGTATTCAAACTATCTTGCTATTTATTTTGACTATTGATACTACTGACAATGTTTGATTGCATGTCTGCACTTTTCTCGTTTGTTTGACCGCCCGAGGTCAACAATTAACAACTACAATTTCCCGGTCTCCCTGCAATAAACGCCGTTGTCTATTAACCTGTTTTCTGGTTCAATTATTGTGGAGAATAGGCATAGTTCTAGATAGAAACGTTCCGGTCCTCTACAAGTCTATGGTGGTCCGGACTGTCTCTCGGTTTAAAGACCAAACAATCTGTTAATCTTGATCCCAAATTCAGCTAGTCGCGCACTCGGATTGCGTTGCTGGAAAGGTAAACAAAATGATGGTGGATTGCGTAACACCTAGCCCACATGTTTTGCAAACGTTGGAACAAGAAATACCCATCCTACATCCAGGCTTGCCATAGGTGGACCAACGTTGTACGGAACGTGAAGGTTGCTGTCCTTGTTCTGCTGACTGGTGGCTCACGATCTGTGGGCGTGTGGCTGAGGTCTGTGGTAAGCAGAATGATTGGGGTGCTGATAATCACGTCTTCGAGGTGCACTTGAGATTAGACAGTGGCACGATTAGGACAGATATAAGGTCTGTATGTCTCTTCAAAGAAGTGGTGGCGTCGGCAGCGAGTGAAGTTCAGGAGTAAGGAAACACGGTCACGATACATATTCAACCCGCAGCGACCGGAGTGTTGGAAACTCATGTTGGATTTGGGGACCGGTGTCAAAGTAGTTGCTTGCACTAAGTGCTTGATGATTGTTATGTGTTTTATAGAAAGTCGACAACCACGCCCCTGATCTTCGTTTGTTCCCTTCCTGTTGGTCGTTCCTCTTACACTCGAAATCGATAGTGATTGCGAGCATTCCTTGCAGAGAATGATACAACCATTCATGTTACGCGCGCTAGAAATCATTTCTCTCACAAACGTTCATCTCGATATAGTACTAAAGCTTGATATCCTTCACTCGTCGAAGCTTTTTCTCGACAGCTTGTTCGTCTTTACTTTCCACTTCTGGATTCTCGTTTGTACGTACCCTGGTTTCATCTACACTTGATCGCTCCGCCAATAAGCGACCGTTGCATTTGGTCATATTTACCTGAACCGTTAGTCTCAGAACTTGTATATTTGGTGGATTCAATATCGAGGTTTGTTATATTCTGTTTAGTTTATGCTAGTATTCTTGTGCCTTAGTGCTTACCAATAAGAAACCCGTCGATACTACCGTCTTCCGTTTGAATCCGAATCGGTTGTTCAGCGGACTCAGAAGTTATAGACACCCGTTGTTTACTGACGCGGCTATTCTAGATCCAACCCATTGACAGTGTGTGAACTCTTACACAAATTCTCAATCCAGATTCCATGAGTTACCCAAAGGAGATACTTCATAAGACATCAAACATCGTAGTACTCTCTAAATCACCGCGGCCGAGGAACGAGAAAATGTACAGCCAGTAGGCGTCTTGCGTGTAGCGCGCGGAACGGAAAAGTGGAGATGTTCTGGGCTGGCGGAAATGGGACACACAAATGGGCTGAACAACCAGGCCTCATCAGGAGGTGTCAAATTGTACAACAAAATACCGACAAAACTTGTGCAATTCTAAGAGGTTGTTATAGCAGACGTTGCCAGTAGACTAAACGTTGTTGGAACAATCACTAGACTTTCGTGATTAACAGTGTTGGGTAAATTCGCTTCCGTGGAGATTACATGTACCTGCTAATTGGTTGAGGGCCATAGCATCACACCTACAATGGCCGAGCGGATCGAATTTACACGCTTGATGCAAGGAAGCATCCTTCTGGTTACAAATTGCCTGAAGCCTACCCGAAGGCAACTGTATCGTTGGGCTTACATGTTGCGCCTCTGTTTACGGAGAATAGTCATTTACCCTATCTCAAACAACTGGCCGCTGCCTGTTAGGTGACCCATGTTGATGACGACATCAAAATATCCGCTGTTCCTGCCTCAATTCAATCTTTGCCTAGACCTTTAATTCTAAGGATTCCCTTGATCTTCACAGGGTCTCGGCAGGGAATTGCCTGCTATTTTATATGACTGTGGTATGCCTGGGGCTTCTAGAGCTAGGCGGGGACGATGTCAATCGATAGTTGTAAGGACGTTGGAAGCTTCATCGGAGAATACGGAGTTTGTAACCAAACTCATTAACCCTGCATCAGCTTCAACCCGGCGTTCACTTCAGCGGAACTTGGTAGGGGAGTACAGGCTTCTTGGAAAAGGAATGCGTTTTAAGGAACAGAAACTACATTCTAATATGGCATAGCAAGAATTTCGCAACAGGTCGAAGGGAAGATGTGTGTTCAGTAACGCTGACGAGCCGTCTGGGAGGACAGATGCAAATGTTCTCCCATTCAGCTTATCATACAGACCTGATACTTATGGGTTAAAAGGGAGTTGTATAGAACAATATATGCGCGACTTAGTTATCACTTGTTGGTGAAAGTTAACAATAGTCGGGCACTGCCACACATTGACCTTTGTTATGGCATTACGCCAACTTCGCGTAATCGTGGGAGATCGTTGTATGTGCAGCGTACAGGCGAGCAAAACATTCAGCTCAGAATGCATATGGAGGACAATTGACAATGTTCCGGATGGGAAATCTCCAGCTGAATCTCTGATGTAGCGCAGATTACAAACAGCTAGTTGTCAGCTGCACCCTACCAAGCCTGCGGCACTTGGAAAGAACTTCCCAAAGAAGCTGCAGGCTAATAAAACGCCTGGAGCTCGATCACGTCTTTCCGAAACTAGTCAACCGGTACTAGTCGGGCAGTATCGAGGGATAGATATTGCATGAACATATGGCCGAATTCAAAACCGTCCAAGGGCAATGCTTTATGGTGTTCAGGTTGGTCCGAAAGCCTGGATACGGTATGACAATCATATCAGATGGTTTGAGGAACAAGCGATCCATCCTGAAAATCGAGTACTATCGGTGGAAGAGCTACTGGACAACGTCGAAGGCCAACGGGCAAGCCAGATAACCGGAAAGTTAAGGTCCAAGAAAAGTCATCGGACACCGCCAATATTTGGGTGTTCAAGCTGCTCCGGGACCACTGTGTTTCCACTCTAAATTATTCGTTATTCAAGCGGTCGCGATGGACGATTTTAGAGGGGGAGTGTTGATGGACGCACCTCTTAACGAAGCAGTGAAGGCGAATCATGTCATCTCTGTTGATCGATCTGGCTTTGTGTGGATTGATCCGCATTATTCCACTGAGCCTATCGGATTGCAGCTGTGCGGACAAAAGCGTGTACGGTGTCTGAATTATGCTGGTTCTTCCTAATGGTCCGACGGCCACATGTGACCTCCCTATCTGATTCGTTTTGCATCTTTACGCTGATGTGCAGTATTCGTTTCGCCCTCAAGACTTTTAAGTTAACCACGTTCTGTTGCCCTCGCGAACAAATCTCACGGTGTTACCGTAGGGGGCGAGGGCTTTATCGCGATCATCAAGGGTGTCTTCCACTGGTAACGGTCTTCTAGGTAGGTGTGGTTGTTCCAAACTATACGTGCTCTCCAGGAAGTCATTCACCGAAGGTTCCCACCGACATCGCAGTTCGGCTGCAATTGGACGTAGAAGTTTCAAGGCGGTCTATTGACTGTAGTCAAGGTTGATGGTACATTTAATCGTTGTCACCTATCATTTACCCAGCAAAACGTTTGACGAGCGCGTCCAGTAACTTAGCATAATATGGAAAACAAAAAGCAAAATAACCTGGTGGATTGACGGCAGAAAGAGTCACATCCGGTGTGACACTTCAAGGAGTAATCTATGACAACCTCCAACACATTTCAGGGTTTGTTTCTTATTTTCGTTGTAATAAACGTTCGTAACAAATTATTGTGGCACTAAATAATCTATCCCTGAATAGGATTTTCCATTCCAGCGCAGAATAATTTCCGTATAGGCGGAATAAATCTTTTTCTTACTTTCCAAGTTGACCTGGTTCAGTTTATTTTCACTGACTACATGCATCCAATGTATTTGAGTGCTCTTCGTAGGTTGCTTACTAATTAAAACTCTGGCCCAGCCGTAGGAAATGTCCGCGTAGGCTCCTAGGCTTCAGCGCAAGTTAACCACCGTAGTGGGCTAAACTAGCCGTCACTAGCTTGCGAGTTCCCAGGAAAATATCTGTTTGACCAGGCTTAAACAACGAAGGGCAAAGGAGTTGGGATGACTGCTGTTATACATTGGTCCGAATGCACTTCTTGGTTGCTTGACACAGATCATTGAAGATTTCTTGATTTGTCCATTTATGTTTGCACCTAGTGCCACCTTATTTTATTAGTTAAAATGAGTGTTGTATCCTATCAGTTGCTTAAAATATACGTTTGAAACTTGTAGATTGTGCGATTACGCAGAGGTGGTTCATAATGTACACTCAATACAGCATCTCGCTGCCAAAGTTCCAATTAAAGGACCTCTGAATAACTTCACGGTGTTTTTCATTGCATTTACTTTCTTAAGGATTGCTCCAATGCCTCACGTTTCCGGGTAAATTGTTGCACAGTGGCATAGACTTTGTTCCGAAGATGCGGCATACTGTGATGATAGTCTAAATGACGACGTCTTATGTGATCTAGGTATGCTTTTCATGTTTTCTCACTCTGGCCAACAGTAACTACGTGCTCATCAGTAAGCCTCAAGATTAATTAGGTAAATTTTTAGTTTACATGCCCACAACCGAGCAAATGTATATGGTAGTTCATCCCTCCAGTCAAGTCTTTGCTTACTCACAGCATATGCCCTGACATCTTGCGTACGTTTTCCGAAAGTTTTACAACGAAAGCTGTAGATGGAAGGACTTTATCGTACGAGGCGTATGCTGCAGTCCAGTATCCTATGACTACACCGCTGCTTTGTGAAACACGGTCCCTTTAACGGGAACACTAACGGAGTTAAAACCGGTGCCATCGGCCACATAAGAGTTCTGCATAAAGTAGCTGAATGACCATCGAGCATATACATTTCTGGATCTTCGTCAGCTTCGTGTTGTGATATGGATTCAATATAAATTACTCTACCTATTTTCTGCGCGATTTGGCCGCAGTCAGTTTGTCTTGAACGGCACCGACAGAACATCCCCGGTAATTATTCATCCTGCATGAGCCTCAGATCTATGTACGACAATGCGATCGGAAAGTCCGACTGCACGTTCCGGTTGTCTGATCTCAAGCACCAGTAAGCATCAGAACTTTCCATTCGTAAACAAATTTAAAGGTTATTCGGGTACATGCACGAAGGTATTCTGTGTTATAAGGATGTTTTGTCCAAACAGAGAATCAAGCAGTGGGCGGCTGAAATACAATGAGCTAGGCAGACACAATATTAAGGTCATGTGATGGATGTCGCTCGAGTGCATAAAGCATAAGCGATGCAGGTATCAAAGCCGTAGTTTACGATGTGTCTACCGAGTCGTGTTCACAAGCCTTCGATTGGTCACTTCTCGTGACATACCTGGGAAACTTGAATGTCTATCCATACAATGATAATCAGCTTAATGTTATGTTGCTTATGCATGAAAACGGGTGTGGTTGACATTAATGGTAATGTGCAGCAATGGACTTCATTGACCACTGTCAGTGACGGTAAATTTCTAGTGTTACGTGTCCATCAGATAAAGGCCGTAGCACGCAGGAAGACCAAGAGTTTCACTAAAGTTGGACCACACGCAAGGATGCTGCGGTAGACTTTTCAACATTTTAAAGAACATGCTGTATACCAAATAAGCGGGTTGCGAAGCTTCTTTACTTCCAACTTTTCTGACTGCCGAACGCAGATGAGCGTCCAATAAACGGTGAATTGTGTCTTTGGGGCTACATAACATACTCCAACTAAACGCGGATCTGTGAAAGCATCAAGGTTCATTGGTTGTTTTAAAACATTGAAAAAATGCACTTACATTTTGTGACACATTCATATACTGAGTCTTTGGCTATTACTGCTCAGTCACTACTGTTTTCTTTCCGTGGCTCTCACTGTGAGTTTCCCCAAACGTTTCCAACAGCATTGCGTTTGTCCTACATTGGATAAAACACGTGTTGGAAGGATGAGACAGCGGAATGTTTTTGCAAGTCAAACGTCAGTCTTTTTAATAACAAAAATAAGGCTGACATTTTTCATGGAATGAGAAAATCAGCGTAGGTTTTATGGATACGTAATATGTGGCCGGTGAATATGTAAGAGGTTTACAGGCAACTGTTACTTGTAAAGCTGTTTGAGCAGACTTAGTGACAAATTTTGGATACTGCCCGCAAAATACCTGTGCGTGCATCTGGCCTTAATTTTCGTCATTTGCTTGACAACTGCGCACTGATATCTGTGTTTCTCCCGCGTTATTCTACCACCGGGGCATGTGTTTGGCACTCATTAGGTTTATAACGTTTTTTTGAAGAGCGCAATTAGCATAACTAAAATGAAGCCGCGTAAACCTCCACGGACATCAGCGCACTCGCGAGGGATAAACTGGGGACACTAGATTTGGTGGCCCGCGCACACAGTCAATGTTTGCGAGCGGAATTTTTCTGACTGTCGGGGATGGGTGATTTCAATAAAAACAATTTCATTATTCATCGTGATGTATTGCAAAACGTCTCAACTCCTCAATTAGTTTTCGAAAGAAATCCGCGACAGCAGGAAAAATTACCTTCTGTATTTGTACACTATCACCTGTCGGGCACATTCACAGGTTTCACCACTGGATTAGTCCACAAAAATAGTCAGATTCACCTAAAAATCAAACGAATTAGCTGGATACCTTTCGCTGAAATTTTAACCAGAGAAAAATAAATCAAGGTTGGATTTCTGAAAACTAGTGAGAAATCGTAAAAGTGAAAAGTAAAATCTCCAAAAATACTTGTTAAGGCTTACAATAGTGTCAGAGTCGTATGCTTATTTGCATTGAATAACCAAAATATATTCTCCTAAACTTGTGCAAAATTCAGATATTAGCCATAATGATGCAAATTTACCGGGCAAGGTGCCCTTAGATGTTTCCCACAGTTTCAATGGCTAATGGTAGCAATGGCTGCAATTTGATAAAGAAAATGTAAATGATATTTTGTGTACTTTCCACTAACCTACGAACTTTCTTGGCTTATTCCCCTACGTTTGTGCATTAAATTTAATATATAATCACTTTTTCATCACAGCTGAGAATGTGGAGGAATATGCATTTACGGTGGTGAAAAAATATTAAAAAACATACGCTGAGGTTGATAAGTAAAAATTTCCATTCTGCCGTTGTTTAAGGTTTCGTAAATGCACACCACTTTGTCCTTGCCTAGTTCAGGCTTTGTCGAAAAACGTAAATCTGGTTTCGATCCGTTTGTGATAAAACCCGTCCTATATGTTGTGGGCAAGTGGGTATGCACTGGATCCTCGTCTAACAAATTTAGAACGCCTTTCCTAAAGAGCAATCGAAACAGTCTCAACACGCATCAAACTAGAAAACGCAGCGGGATTTAAAAACAAACCGTATATTTCCAGCAGTGTTTGGAAATATGATGGGTAGTTCGTTCCAGCCTAATCTGGGACCAACGGTATCAGTCAAAAGTAGGAAGAAAAGAAGCACGAGACGCAGTACAACTTATTCGGCAGCACTCAGAAACGCGCCAAGCGAAAAGTGGATAAAACCTTCGAGTGCGTTAACCAACGCTCGAAAAAGTTCGGGCGAAACGACCTTGAAGAACAGAATAATAGATGAGGCGTTAAGAAAATGGCAAGCATTCCCTACGAGCAATTAGTTGCACGACTGAAGAAAATGTTACTGCGTTCACATCAGGCCTTCTGTAGCAGGCGCACGGAGAATCATGCGTACAGAACAAACAAACGGGAAAACACGATTGCAGCAGGGAACCTTAGAGGAGCCACCCGATCGCTGGTCACTGCATATAGGCTTAACCATGTTACCTGTATCCTCATTGTCAAACTCTGCCACTGCAGTATTTAAAATGCCTTAATTTCGTTTGCACCCTGCATTCACTTCACTCTCACTGGGCGAAACTGATGCACCCTACAAACCGACAGAATCGTGACAGCTGATGGTCTACTATCGGTTTAAAGAATGTGTTTGAAATCGTATATTTGGTTGAATAGTTGGGTGTGGCAAACTGGAAGCCAAATATGCTTGAAGCAGACTTCGTGTGCTCGGTAAATACGTAAAAGCCATCTGACGGTATACACCGATTAACGGGAAAATATTCGCTTGTTTTGAACAAAATTCGAAACACCGCCTTAACACCGCAAATCTATTATGCATAACTTTGTATATTTCATGACGCTGTGTGTGATATATTGCATTTCAGGACGCACACTGCACACCACGGTGTACGAAAAACGTTGATTACATTGAAATGTTTGAGTAAAGGTGAAAATGAGCCATACCTGGCTCACTTACCGCAGATGGCGAACTAGGTGGTGTGAACCACGGTTATGTGTAAACACATTTCATTGGTTCACGTGGTAAGTATGATACAGTTTTAAAAGTAAAATTCCACCACTGTCGTCAGGACTTGGACTGTATTGGAAAAAAGAAATAAATTGACGAAGTAGCAAATCCCGCTTAATGGACTCACAATAATGAGCCACAATTAGCTTCACCACGTCAAATCCTGTAGTGCGATCACCTTCAACGTTTTCAAAATCCTAAACTCTCTGCGATGTGCGAGTTGTCTTACTGGTACCACCGTGCCTGTTCACATTATCCTGTGAGCGTCTGTTTGCCACAAACCGCTAACACCAAATTTAGGGTGTCAGTGTGAGTATCGCAGCTTTTCTCATGGCTGCATAATGAATCTGCGCCATCTCGTCTACTATAGGCTACATTCAGTAGGATAGCACTGTTTCAGCCATTACCGTGGGGAACGCAGCCCAACCAGTTAGGCGCTTGTTTGAATTCTGAAGGTCAACCAGAAGTTTCGTCGATATTTATCCTATCCGACAGCTGCCGTGCTTTTGTGTTCGAGGTTCTCTCACGTCCAACTCCCTAGCGCCCTTAATTATTGCGTTGAAGTCTGCTTGTGAACGGTGAATAAATCAATAAATAGAGAATGTTCGCAGATTAACCGTCTTTCCACAGTGACTTCCGATCCGCGTTAACATGGGGCTGGAAAAATCTTGGGCGTAAGAACTGGCATAGTGACACTGGTGAGCACGTTCCATAAACTAATGTTATCGCTCTCTATTATTTATTGCAATCTTCATGTGCGCCATGTTCAATTTTTCCTTCCGTATTTGTATACTTACATACATTTATACATAGCAGTGAATTTCGTGCTCTAGTTTCACTAGTTTTTAAGCACCCATATTTGTTGAGAATTCTGCGTGTACATATAAATGATGCAGTCAGATATCTCAGTTCCCAAGTCGGAGCTCGCCGAAGTAGACGCAATGGAAAACGCAATGAGTTTTCGTGTTTCTGATTATGTTCTGTACGACCCAGATTACTGGCTAGCACAGACTGAGCTGCAATTCCAGTTAGCGCCCCTTTTTAACCAGACTGTCAACTTCACATATTCGGCTACCGCCTGGCCGATATCGGTCGCATCCTACATTAGAGATATAGTGATCAGACCACCCGAGAGAAATCCTTACAACACACTGAGAAGCGCATTCCTAGAACGTGTCGTCATAGCAGAGAAGAAACAATTCAAGCAGGTCCTTAGCGATCCGCAGCTAGGGCACCTTACTCCATGTCATTTGCTTCGACAGTTGGAACAGGTGGAAAAACATCACAAGACAAATGACAAACTCACGAACTACCTTCGGATGAAGAGATTGTCCAACTGTGTGCAGGCAATTATTTTCTCCATTCATGTCGAAGAGTTCATTCGATGATTTGGCAAGATCAGCCGATTTGATCATCAAGCATCTTCCCAGCGAAATGCCTTAGACGGAGGCACATACAAGAAGCATAACCACCGACTTAACAGCACAAGTGAAAAAACTTTGTCTAAAAATCCAAGTTCTTGAATCTTCTCGATCTCGTTCCGCCTCCAGAGAACTTAGCCGTCCGAGGTCATGTTCAAGAGGGGGACATTGTTGGTGTCAATACAGACTAGGGACCAAGGCACGGGAATGCAATAAGCCGTGCATTGAAATTGCGATGAAACTTGAATGGAGAGTTCTCTTAAACGACGGAGCAGTTCCACCGCACCCGGTTCCACAAGAGTTTTCAATGGATGTCGCAGCGATTAGACAACGATAATACCAATAACCTGAGCGTGTAGTTCTGCATTTTATTCTCGATTTCACAAATATATGTAACGCGAGAGAACATTCAACAACGTCCGGACGCTCAAAATTCCGTATTGGTTGGACGATTCCGCAGACCTGCCAAATTCTGTTGATTTTGGTTAATTAACCAATTCGTGTTCAGACGTCCGCCCAGTTTTCCGGCAAAAGCCCGTGCCTTCCTACCTCCCCTCGTCCCGAAAATTTTCTACACATTTTCCTAGGCGGTATAAATCCAATAATGACGGAGTCCACCAACATTCCATTTATCCATGCTCAACTCACGTCTTTCTGACATCACCTAGATTATTAGGTAAGGGGCCAACTTGTGGGGTGTAAAATGATGAAATCAATCAGCTGGTTTTATAAAAGTTTGGAGATCACGAAAACTGGACAATTGTGTAGTTCGCCGATATGGAGCTTCAAGGCCGATACATGTGGCAAACGGCCGTTGGAGTGCGAAAACAGATTTTTCAAAATTTTCAAGAAATCTTCGAATTTATATTACAGAACTATACAGACTTAATCGAGTACAGTAGCTGTGTTGCAATGGAGAAAACCAGTTGTACATAAAAGTGGTTCCTATTCACACTTTTGTTGAGAAAAATGTTTCACCTTGTTTTCGATAAAAGCATCGTGTTGGCTTTCCTAATCGATTCTGCGTTCTAAAAATGCTTCCATCGGAATGTTTATGGTGGAATACATGTCCCCATCTTGCAGAAAAGCTTAATTTTGCGTGGTTTATGAGATATAGTTGAATGTGTAAGTTCCGACCACGTTACTTTTGCATAGCATTGTACACTAAATATCATAGTAATTCCTAATGAATGCTATGCCACCAAGTTTGTTGGTTAGTTGTACATCTGAATTACTTGTTCGCCTTATTTCTCTGATAGTGTTCTGGGTGGAAAACGGTCTACGTTATCACGTGGTTGTTTTCGCCTACGGTGTGGTGTAAACATGGGCAACACGTCCCACTCTATCATTAACAACGTGTGTATTGTTTTGTTTGTAGCTAATTGTCTATGTTTGGATATAGTTTTCTATGTGAACACGAGTCGGTACGTGCTTATCCGGCGGATAACGATCAACTATGATGCTGGTTATCTCTCCGACTGAGACATTGATTCTCACTTTGGCCCGTTCAGCTACAACCCATCAATCTTCGTTTCATGGCTGCTTATGATTCCGAACTTAAAATTAAACTATATCTCACAAACCACGCAAAATTAAGCTTTTCTGCAAGATGGGGACATGTATTCCACCATAAACATTCCGATGGAAGCATTTTTAGAACGCAGAATCGATTAGGAAAGCCAACACGATGCTTTTATCGAAAACAAGGTGAAACATTTTTCTCAACAAAAGTGTGAATAGGAAACATTTTTATGTACAGCTGAGTTTTTCCATTGCAACACAACTACTGTACTTGATGAAATCTATATAGTTCCGTAATATAAATTCAAAGATTTCTTGAAGATTCTGAAAAATTGTTTTCGCACTCAAACGGCCGTTTGCCACGTATTTCGGTCTTGAAGCTCCATATCAGTGAACTAGACAGTTGCTAAGACCTATCTTTTTGAAGCGTAAGTCTCAACTGCTCTTTCATGAACCGGAGTTTTCGCTCGTATTATGGCTTTTTTTCACTTTGTTCGCAAAATTAATGTTACACTATTACTAACTTTCCGTATGGTTTGCATTTGTGTAGCGCCTTCCAGTATGTACATTGATCGTGTTCATTTGGGGGTGTGTATTACATACGCTTCGAGATACGTGCAGTTATTAATATAACAGTGGTGAAAGGGTGTGAAGACGAAGTGCTGTATTGATTCACGCTACTGACTGATTTTCTATATGTACAGCAAAGGTAACGGGCTTAAAAATACTACGTACTTAGCGACTGAGAAGTGATAGACTATATATAACTTTCATTTAGACTGCAGGGATGGAGAAACCCCGCATTGATTGAGGAAGCGTCTTTTGGGCCGATAGTGATAATCCCTTTGAATTATGGATGACTTTGCAGTTCAGCCAGAACGAGTGTGTGATTTGCATGAATTCAGGCGGCAGGTTAAAGTTGAGTAGTGGTCATTGGTGCCAGGCTTGAGTTGAGTAGTTTGAGTGAATTTTGTGGGCCGATAGATTGGTCTAGGGCTGCCGGCTGGAAACATTCGTGTAATATCTGATATACTTGTGTGATCGTGATCAACGTAGGCAATCTCCAAACTGTCTCTGTTTACTGAATGACAAACTTCCTTTCTATTGACGACAAACTATCCATCTTCCCTATCAGGTAGCCTCATAGAACAGTCAAACGGGGGCTGTAGAGGCATCTTGAGTCAGTCACCGAAAATGAAGTCGGAAGGCTGTCGCAGATTACAATGAATTTTTTTGGCGGGTAACGTTCTCCGTGGAGACGTAGGCTGGACGCGTTGCACATCGTCCTTGAAGCGCGTAACACAAGCTGCACTAGAAGTCATGGATGTCAGGAAGTCCGAGAGAAATTCTCTCCGAAGGATTGAGGTGCAAACCTAAGCGAGTTCAGTCAAGATGCACTCAACATGTCTTACAGTCGTTCGTGGACCACGAACAACATGTTGGCAGTCGGACGATTTGCCGCCCTCCGACGTTGTAATTAACAAAGCTTTTGATTAAACAAATAACGCTCAACTATACCGTTTGATGCGAGATGGTACACAGTGGCTGTCGTGTGTTCTGATTCAAGGATACGGCGCAAGTCACGGAAAAGAGCAAGCGTAAATTGAGATCTACGGTCACTAGTGATTCTAGCGGGTATCCGAAAATTCGAAACCCACGATTCCACAAAACTGAGTATAACCGTTTTACTCAGCGTCTTGTCCAGTGCACCACCCGTGGGTCATCTGTCCATTGGGTTCACGCATGTCAAGGTAAGTATGACCGTTGGAGGGATAAGGGGGGGGACGACAGTGAAATGAAGGTGTTCGAAGCGCCCGTCAGTTAAAACGTAAATTTCATGCCTACGGAGTGTATGACGACTGTGACGACTGTGTTAACATCCTAAACACTATACATCCCAGTTACGAACCTCCTTACGAATGCTTAGTCGAATGTAGCATTCGCCGGCTACCTCTGTTCAAGCGCGTATGTTGGGATATGACAAAGGATGAAGGTGGATAAAAAACTAAATTGGTGTGTATAGGAAACGAACGGTCGCACGTAAATGATAAATGTGACTGGGGTGGTGGCAGATCAAGTCGTTTCAAAGAAAGTGTGCCGTGGAGGTGGCGGAGTTCGGGATCATTGGCTTAGAAGTTCGCGAGAGCGAGAAGGTCGATAACACTAGTGAGCAGTTAGCTAACATCCGGGGTTGACAAAGCGCCTGATATGAAACTGTTGAAGCCGACCACTATATGGGTGTAAAGGGTGAACACGGAAGTAAAATTCAAATGCAGTGTTTCCCCCAGGAAGTGTGCAATAGTAGGGCGACAGATGAACAATAGTGGTTCGCGACCAGTAGACACGGCTATGTGGCAACCCTCTAAAAAGTGTACGAAGCGCTTGACGGCAATATAAACGACCAGTAACACGCGACCCAAAGTATTGTAGCACGATTGTGCTGGTGGTGGTCTTCGACAGAAATGGACGAGGGCCAAGTTTCTTCGGTCATGCTGCACTGACTTTTCACGTCCAACCTTGTGAAAATTTGATCCAACTCTATCATCCCAAGTGTTTACTCCCGTATAATCCACCTGTCCTGTTTCTGATCGTCAGTCTAACCTTGACTGGAATATTTCTTATCGTGTCAGTTCGATAGTTGTGTGAATGGCTAGTTGCCTATTGTTGCAATCTTCTTTAGTAATGCGTGCATTACCTGCGTCGGCTTCGACTTGTTCTTTATAGTTTTTAACTTCTCCACTGCTCAGAAAATCTCTGATGAGTATGAATGTCACATTAAGTCTATAGTTCACCTTTAGCCTGTTCAGCACAAACTTGCAATCTGTTTCTTGGAAACGATCTATCGATCGAAACTGCTGAGGTTGTATACCTATTCGGTCTGATAAGACGGTTTACAACACCGTAGCATTCTGGTCCAACCTTGTTTCGCTTAGGTCGGAAAGTAGGTTCTTCGCTATGCGTTACTCAGCGTCTTAGTGGAAAATCGTACAGTACTCAACACTGATATTCAATCTGTTTAATCCTCGATGATATTTGTCCCTTTCTAGTAACAATCTATTCTGGATAGTTAGTTGAATTGTGTTATTGATTTAGTCTCATACTCTGGGGTCCGGGTTGGTTGTAATGGTCGTAAAAATGTTTCAGCTACATCTGTGTTGTTACGAGCCGAGCTGGGTGGGAAAGAGCCTCAAAAAGAAATCGAACTACAGATTGTTCTTCTTCGGACCAAATCAGAAGCAAAAGAAGCTTGACTAGACTCTATGCTGGCTGACGAGAATGAGGATAACAGCAATGGGTGCGCGGAAACAAAAAGCAGTGTTGACAGAAGTGGGTGAAAAGGCTCATGTTCATAAGTTTCTTGATAACTGCGGGATGGGCTTGAATTCGATGACAATCCGCACTGCAAAACCATCACCGGTCTCGTCGTGTGCAGGAGCAGACTGTTCATCAGCTCCCATGTATGCAAGCACGATACTATCATGGGTCGAACGTGCCTTTCTGAAGAAGTATCGGAAAATTGTGCGACAGCTTGATAGCTTTGTTGTGTGAGGCGTCGAATGCCGGGCAGGGATTCACCTACTTGAGATATTACAACGAAGGTCGAACGAGGGTGTCAAAAATGAATGCTTCATGTCAGTGCCAAGCGCTGACTATTCTGTTGCTAGCTCCAAGATAAATGAACTGCCGAAAATAGCACAGGTGTGTTAAACAGCGTTCAAACTATATCGTAGCTGTTTGCGTTAATAAATAACTGCTCAGATGCACCGAGTCAAATGAACTTTATGGCCGGCCTCTACTCGATGACTACACTAGAGCTTATCGTGAGAGACCTACACTTTCATCAATAACATAAGTGGGCGGGAGCTACAGATCTTGTTTTGGGTGTAGTGCGGGAACCGTTCTTTGATAAACTGACCAATTTTATCTCGCACTGTGCGGAATGTACGCGCAGCAGATATGGTCCGGTGGTCAACGAAAGTCAAACGAAATACTCTAGGACAGTGCATTCGTCTGCAGGCAGTCGGCAAGATACGCAGAAAGGCCCTTCCAGTCATCCGACCTTTTATTTGGCCAAGATTGTGCAAAGGACCTTAATGTCAGTCGTGTCTTATGCTCTCATCAGCACACCCTCAAAACGTGTGTTCTTTTCCTAGGCATGTGTGTGCCCGTGAGATAAGGCAACCTGCCGCGACCGTGATGCCGTTTTATTTGTCTTACGCTGCGCCATTCAGCCTCAGGTTGTAGGGTTAAATCGCTTCATGGCGTGGACGGCTCTAATAGGCATCACCATGAATGACTGCACCCCATGCGCATACAGCCCGTGGCTGAAATAGTTAGTAAACATCATAGTACCGACATTATGGCTAGTATAGCCGAGAAGCATGCTAGGCCAGGCATAGTACCGGGGAAGTTTGACACAATAGATGGTTCAGTGTCAACGCTTGCATTCTTAAGTCCCAGTGAGTGAAGACCTACTCGAGCGTATCTGCGTCTCACGCACTCAATCCACCCTGCCGGAAACAACTTTGGGGGAGTTGACCACCACCCGATGCACGAACGTCCGCCTGAGGATTATTCCCTTTGATGTGCAAGGGACGGCCGACATAGATAATGTCTATTTGATGACCGGTTTACTCGTAAGATCCGCCCACTTAAAATAGTGGATGCCTAAAAATGACCACACCTGAGGAATTTCAATCGATGAGACTCATGGTGCAGACGTGAGCCTCACTATCGGCTGTTACGTGTTCGGAGATCACTGGATCATGGGCCGGAAACCTGTTAAGCGCGAGTAGTTCTGCGCATTGAGGTCGTTACTCAGTCAGGTTCTTAGCAGTCCGCTCAAAAGGAAGCCGCAAGGAGTTGTGCCGATCAGTTGCGTCTGCCTTGATGGAGCATATCTGACAGATGTAGTCAGCAGGTTGCACGACAAATAGTCCAGCTCTACCACGATATCTGAAACACCTGTGTCATGAAAAGATCTCGCAGACCTGTTGATAGTGCGTAATTTGGTGAGGCTAATCGACGAGCATTATGAAATTCCTCCTCCATGGCAGAATGAGAAGATGTTTGAGACAATAATTATGCGTTAGCAATAAAAAGATTTCAAAGGGACATAACCTTACGCTTTCAGTACTGCGCGGTCAAGATCAATCAGATCAGCAAGGGCTGAGTGAATAAGGCTCCCAACTACCAACTTGAACCAAGTTACACCAGACAGTGCTATCGACCGTATCATTCCATGGCAGAGCCTAAAACACCGGGGAAATCACAGATTGTTTTTGAGTGTACGGCCAAGTATCAGGGTCATTAACTGAACGGTGGACTTTGTCAAGGGCCAGATGTGACCGCTAAGCCGGTAGATGTTTTACTTCGGATATGTGCACGACCCGTTGCCATTGCAGCAAGCGTTGAGATAATTTTCTTGTGAGCGGGAATACCTTCAGAAGGACCGAGGAGCGATACGCTTCCTTTGGTGGGCGGAAGGTAATTTGACGTGCACCTCACGGAGTATCAAATGAGAACGCGTCAATTTTGAGGTAAGTCCCTTCCGTTCCGCGCTAAGTTCGCCATACGACAAACAGCGGAGGATTATGATCACCTTTTTGACGACGCAACGAAGACAGCAGTGAAGGACAGTTCTCAGATCGTCAACTGCCTTGTGTCACTACATGGTGTTTATGTCACCAAGCGGACGGCCGTAACGAAGACGATAAGCAGTGAAGTGTTGCCTGAATGAACGGAAGCAGACTAGCTAATAAATAACAGATTTACTGGAACCCAGGAATCTCATGAACTTTGCGACATTCCGTGCTGTATTCTCAAACTCTCTGCACCATTCGCACACTGTGACGTGGCGCCAAAACACTAAATGTCATAATCCTTTTCTTATTTGTTTAACCTCGTAACTGAGCCGTACAAATTTACGCCTTAACAACACTGCTTATTTGACAATGTTGACCCTATCCTGCCGTGATGAGGGAAACCAGCTATCATCCAGATTCATACGCACAATTTACTCAAAACCGGTTGTCAAGTCGAGCTGCTATCTCTACAAACCTGCTTTGTTCTAAACAACGCAATGTGTAACAATGTGTAACAATGCAATGTGTAACCCAAACTAATAGAAGTATGAGGCCAAAACCAGATCACACAAGTCGACGGCGAGTAAAATGATTTCCGTGTTCCAATAAATCTTCAATTAGTTGCCCAACCTGTTTCGTTCATGAATGCAGCACCTCATAATCTACCGCTTGGTAAAAAATCAGCTTTACTGAACGCTCCATCAGGGAGGCAAGGTATTTTGTCTTCTCTCGTAACATTCATTAGTGTGTGCCGTCTCCCAACCCCGCTCTGCCTCCCGAACGTTGAGGCGTCTCCAAGAGGATTGTCAATAGCCGGATGCTGTTGACCGTGATTCGAGTGAACAGGAAGTTGAGGTGTGGGAGACAAGTAGTTGCGCTCGAAATATGCGTGCGATCCCGTGCTGTCCAGTATGTCTCTTATAACACTGACGTGATGGACGGTTCGCTAGCCTGGCTCGGTTATCAGGCTGGTTTTCAGGAAAGCCCAAACTAAGGCAAATCAAAGTGAACGTTCCGTGAAATGATCACTAAAACTGTAGTTGCAAAACAAAAAATTGAAAAAAACAATATTCATGTCTTGCTGAAGCAACTATCAAGAACACCGTAATGATGCTTCAAAGCCGAAACTAGTTGGAAACGGCCATTTAAGCGCGAAAAGAGATTTTTCAAATTTTGCGTGAACCATTAAAATGCATATTCCAGAACAAATATGTAGATTACGTTTCCAGGATTTCGTTTCCGTCAAACGATATTAAGCTGTGACGGTTTTTAATTTTGATATGGCCCGAAAGTGCTTTTTAGCAAACGACTACACAGTTCCATCTGTCCACTGCAGTCATCATGAAACCTCCACCATCGCAAACCAGTTTAGCACGGGGGCCGGTAATTGATGTTCCAAACACAAAGTATACACTGAGTGGGCAGTATATCGTTGGGCGGTAGTGCAGTCGCCCGGCACTGAGCTAGCATTGACATTAGGCTACCTTGATGATCCGTGGTCTAACAACCATGGAGCTTCAGGGATGGCATTACGAGATCTTAAACGGAGAATGTGAGCAGATTACAAATGGGAAAACATACTGATAACCATCAGTGAAATCTGCAGCCGGCAAAAACATAGACCAACAATCGTCAGAATCATGAGTATCCATGACACAAGGGTTGAACTGTTGTAGCTGAATTGGTACAAGTGAATGTAATTGTTATCATCGGAGAAATGAAGGGTATTAAAATGGATTACTAACCATCAGATAAGTGAGGACCGAGCGGTGTACAGGTGACAAGTTACACCCAAATATATTCAGAAAGCAATGAACTAGACGGCACGTGGTCTGTTAATGATAGAATGAGATATATTGCCCCCATTTATACTGTTCCATATGCACCTGAGATAGAAACAATCACGTGGTAATATCAGGCATAATCGCTTTTATGTCTGGCATGTTATCGACTGTTTTCTACCTGAAATGCTGAAAAGAAAACGGACTGAACACATGATTCATGTAATCAACCAACCTGCAAACCTGATGGTGTAGCTATCATTGGAATATACTTTAATATTGGGCTAAAACGCAACGTAAACACAATGTGGTCTGAAATTACAGATTCATTTATATCTCCTGAGCCGCGCGAAATTGAGCGTTTAGATAAGACAAAGATATGTATCTCGGAAGCGTTGAGAAATATACCATTATTATTATTACTAAGAAAATTCCGATAGAAACATTCTTAGATCGCGAATTCGACTACGAAGACCAACATAATAACTTTACTGAGAAAAAGGCAGAACATTTTTCTCAACAAATATGCAAATGTTAACCGTTTTTAGGTGTTGTCGACATTTCTCGTTGCGACACAACTACTATTTTCGAAAACATTTACACATTTGTCCTGAAATATGTATTTTAATATTTCAAGCAAAATTTGAAAAATCTCAAGTTGCGCTTAAATGGGCGTTTCCAACTCGTTTCGGCTTTGAAACACCAGTACGGTGTTCTTCACAATTGCTTCAGCAAAACGGTTGACATAACGCTGACTGATGTAATGCCGGTTATTTGTCTTAATATCTGTTGATGCATCTGAACGACAAAATGAAAGGCAGAAATTTCCTCAAGTGGCTACTCAAACCATGGTAACCAGAGGTATCTGTCTTATGACTGACCCCGTTTATATTTGATCTTTACTACCATCTTCTTTTCGTTCTCTCCCACGGTGTGCCATTAGTCTGGGTAAAACAGTCTCTTACTCATATATAGGTTTGTTGCTAAATTTTCGAACAACCAACGGATTTGACATATTTCAAAATGTAAAGGAGTGTACCGCTGACCTTGATATGGAGATAGAGAATGATATGGAACCACACGGCCGGCGCTGCTGATCCATACAGAATTAAATTGGGATGAACCATCATTAAAGTATTGAAGCCCTCTGAACTTTAATGACCTGAACCAGATTTCCTTCCCCATATCTGTACGTACCACAATGTGTCGTGAGAGTTATGTTCAACAACATGGTTATCGGGGCGGTTCAGGAGGATATATGATAACTACCGGTCAACGGGATAACACTTGCGCTTTGGTTATTCCTAGACTTCGACTGCAGTAAAACCAGTGTCTTACAGGATTGTTTATTAGTATAATAGGTTTGCTCAGTTTCCTTACGACTAGTACTAGTGCTCTGGCGAAAGCACAGTGCTCTCCATCATGCAAGAACTTATTACTCATCAAACGTCCCAATATAGAACCCGAGGCCTTTTATTATCATCATCTACGCATTAATATGTTTCGTGATACCCGAAAAGTCAAAAAGCGGATAATCTGGAAAACCAGATGAAATCAATGATTCAATCAGAATCGAAAATGAGCTACTGAATCTGGCCAGAATCAGTAGAAGTTGTGTTCAGATCACTACAATTGAAATTATGAGTGCGATGGAGAAACATCCGACTGGAGACCCGTACCACGGAACCTCCTTGCCCAATGCAGCGACATTACCTTCCGGCTACCCATCCACGACCGGTAGTGTGCACAACGCCAATCTGACCTATTCTCATACATATACCCCACTGGTCAAACTGTCGTACTCTAAGTCTTATATATATCGCAATGTATTGAATACATCAAAAACTGGCCGAACATTTCTTACATTATTACATGTAATCCGCTCTGCATCGACACTACGATTTTCCCATGAGTTTTCCCCACACTTATTTTGTGACGCCTCCTTGGATCGTCTACGTTACCGTATTATTGGTTGATATTTGCTGCCGGTTAAATTCCGCGCTCAGAGTTCACTTAGTTATGAATCATAGTTTGCCAACGGCTGCTTATTTATGTGCAGAACCAGTTTTATCCGACTAAACCTTCAATATTCCGTCTTGTTCTGCTCCGAATCGAGGGGTTTAAAGCTGCCGCGATAGAATGCGCATAGCTGTGAATCCTGACAGATTACACACCTGTGTCGACCTGACTGGTTAAAATGTTAATGAAGTGTGACCGTAAACGAAAGACCCAAGAAAAATGGGGATAGATAATCCCGTTGGTTTTGGAGGCTGAGGGAATCACTTAAACGAAGAACACCGCTCTGAACTGTTGAAATTAGAATATATTTATCCAACAGAATAGAAATTAATACTCAAAAATGCAAGAGACCATTCTGCCGCAAGCGATGATGCCACAGTCACTGCTGGTTCGCCGAATTTGATGTTAGGGACATCGAGGTATTTCGTATTAGTAATGTGACCTGAACGGGTTAAAAATATTACTTTTTACATCGTGAGCTTTTAAGGTAGCCCATGTTGAGCTTTTTCCTACCAATTCTACGCATTAGATCAGAAATTTTGTGGTGGAAATTATGGAAATAGCTGTCGATAAAATGCTCATCGGAGTAGTGTCACATATAACCTCCAAGTAAACTCAAACGACGTGTTTGGTTCGCTTAAATTTTTCAGGGCTCAATATGGTATGGTAGTAACTCTTACTGTTTCCTGGCAACTGTGGATCTACTAATATGTCTCAGTTGTATCTCGTGGTCACACATGTAATTAAAACAAGGCAAAAATCATATTCACAGCGGTTTCCTGAAACTGAATGAGGTTTCCGATCAGCCCCTTTTGAATGGAAGCTCTACGCGCCAATTCAACTCTTGTAAACGAACTAAATAGTAAATATTCTTTTCACGGCGAAAAGTAAAAGGCTGCTTGAGATTTGTTGCTGCGCTTTGTTGACAAACTTTTAATCGTTAACAAATCGGGTAGGGCCAAATTGTTGCATCCGAATAGAAGTCACTGAAAAACTGAGAAACATTTTGATCAGGGGGTTGCAGATCACTTTAACCACTGTACTGTCAACATCACGTCAGTCCGACTGGTTGAACAGCAGGCTATACTACAGTATAGCGGGCGTGAAAGTAGCCGTCCGCAGTGAGTGTCTGACGACTGTCGTGTGTTTGATAGAAAGTCAATGACACTGTTCCTTATTGTCAGTTATTCTCTTGTCGTTGGTCTTTCTTCTTTCTACACTCAAAATCTCCTTGGTGGTAATCGCGAGTCTTTCTTGCAGAGACTACTACGACCATTCGAATCGTACGCGCGACAACTCACCCCAACCACAAACGATAATCTCGATATATCGCTAAAACTTGACATCGTTCACTTGTCGAAGCTTGTTCTTGTGCAGCTTGTTCGTAGTTACTTCCCAGTGCTGGACCTTCGTCTATACATATCCTGGTTTCACTTGCGACTTGTCGTTCGCCATTACGTGACTTGTAGTTGGTCATGTTCAAATAAATCGTTGGTCTCGGAACTTGCAAATTTGGCGGAATCAATATCGAAATTGGTTTTCTTTTAATATTTTTCTTTTATCTTGACACCTCACAAATACGACATTCGCCTCCCTGACCGTGTTCCCTTTCGGATGAGAATTCGGAATTCAGAATTCACAGAAGCTTGCTGCTTCACAGGCGCGACTATTATGGATCCGGTTTACCGACGGACATCGTAACTAGGATAAGCGCAGCTCGACGGACGGCTAGACGTTTGGGATCAACAGCGCTTGATATCTCCGAGTTCACGAACATCGAATTCCTGGCCTCGTTGGCTGAGGGTTATGGGTTCGTACTTGCAGCGATCGAGCGGATCGATTTCAGTTCACGTGACGCATGGATTTCTTCTCCTGATCACCAATCGCCCAAAGGTATCGCGAAGACAACCGCATCATTGGCCTTTTTTCTGTGCCTCCAAAACAAACGCGGTTAAATATTCCCACCATTACTGTCTTGAGTCAGTCTTTGACCATGTCTTGTTCTAAAGATTCCCCAGATATTCGCAGGGACGTGTCTGGAAATGGCGGACTGCTCGCTTTTTTACATGACTGTTGTGTGCTTGGGTCCCCTGGAACGTGGCAGAGACTATGCCCAGAGATAGCTGTGAGTAAAGGGGAAGCCTCATTGCAGGATAGGAATTTTCCATCCAAACTCACTAACTCTACCCCAACTATTACTCACCGTGCACCCGAGCGAAATTTGATGATATACTTCCAGCTCCTTAAAGAACAAATGCATCCATAAAAACGGGAGGGCATAGCTAAAATTCCGCAGCAGGTTGATGGAAAGGTCTGTGTTCAGTGAGACTGAGGGGTCATTTGAGAAGACTAACGAAGATATTTCACCGCGCTTCCGCGAGGGTTCTCCGCGAATATTCAGTGAGTCAACCGTCGTTGGAATGGTAAATAAGCCACGCCAATGTGCAGTATGTAATGACGATCATTATTTGTCTACGTGCCGACGAGTTGAAAGCATTAAATTAAAGAAACGACGTGCGGCTCTAAGGAATTGTAAGCGATGTTTTGTTTGCCTGTTGCCAAACCACACAGCCAAGCATTGCAGAGTCTGTGTGCAGTGTCCTCGGTCTCCATGTAGAGGACGGCATCACACGCAGACCCGGCACTCTCGGGATCTGAACTCGGCGCAGAGGACTCCAGCTGTGCAGTCACCTCTTTGTATGATAAATAGGGTTTATCTTGGCTTCGTGCTGGTCAAGTTAATTGGGGGCAATCCGGACACTTGGAACAGACGTTTTTATATAACGGCTCTGATAACACGTTGATGCATAGGCCTCTAGCTGAAGTATTAAGGTTGTCATTAAGCGAGCAAACGCTCAACGTTCGTACGTTGACTAAGGCGGATACCATTAAATAACAAAAGCTGAATTTGGAGGTTATCTTTAGATGATGGAAGTAATACTAGGGTCGATAAGACTTTCAATATCGAGTTTTTCAGTTAACCGAGCGGAAACCACAGTCGAGAAAGACGTTCAGCGTTGGCCTCATTTGGCTGGTTTGTCTATCATCTCGTTGGGGAATTATAAAGTCGGCCTACTGATAAGCTGCAGTGTACCGGAGGCCCATTTGGTGGTGGAGTTGCGGGCAGTGGAAAGAATTCAGCCATACACTGTGAAGACCATCTTGCGTCAGACTTTGCGATGCCTCATATCACTGTCAACGTGCAGCAAGGCTGAGGTTCATTGTTCAAGTTGTGCTGATCTATAACGTTCCGTTCGACGTATGTTCGATGTACATTTTTAGAGCGCGGATTGTCTGATTAGGTAGTCAACACTTGGGATGACCAACAAACTACGCGTTATGTTACGCTCGAGAATAGTCTGTACCAGATTCACTTGCCGTGGCGGTCTAAATGACCTGGATGTCTGGCCACTGATGTTGACCGTATCTACATTACATAATACACAACGCTGGAATCATAAATCTGTTTCGCCACATATGTGTGGTACATTCTGTTACTTCAGAAAGATATTGCAGTCAAATTCAAGGAGAGCTTTCTGAAGTCTGAAAGCACAGTACCTTTTGAAGGGGATACACTTGCAGACATGTCTACGGGTTGGCTGCCACAAGCAGTTTAATTGTCTGCGAGCGACCGATTTTGAAACATATTAGTTGCGTTGTTTATAGTTTTTGGCGGTCAAGCTTGCTAGTACACAATCGCTGATCACGATTTTTGTCACATTCGCCGTATTTTTTAATGTACCGCAGTAGACCCGAAGTTGTTTGCATTTGTTTTACATGTGTGATCCTGTACGACCTTGCAGGAAGACGTTGAACAACGCGTAGCAATAAACCAACCATCCCAAATGGTCAAAAAAAGATAGGTTCACAATGCCGCGGTACTATTGAACAAATGTTCAAGGTTAATAAGTAGACAACCTCAACAGTTTCGATCGATCGATCGTTTCCGAGAGATAATTACAATTTGATGCCAAATAGGTTAAAGATGAACTATAAGCACATAGTATGGCATTCATGTGCAACAGATATCTTTCGAACGGTCAACAGGTTCAAAAACAACAGAGACGAGCCGAGCTCCAAAATGCGCTGCACGCACCATTCAAGCAAAGTACAGGGATAAACGATTTGGGTGAATTGGATTGGGTCGGATTTCTGCATGACTGTGGCTTTGAAATTCGGTACAACGGCCCACAAAGTCCGAATACGAACAAAATATGCCCGGAGAAAGACGGTTCTGCTCTGCTCTGGTTCCCAACCCGACTATCTACTAGGTCAAGAGACCTCAAACCCAAGGCACGTCAGTCTAACTACGCGATACCAACCCCAAGGAACTACGATGCCGTGAAAGTCGTTCTCCGTGACTCCCACTATTTGAGCTCATCAAGGGTCCGGCCCTCAAGAGTACGTTTAGGCACAAGAGGTTTTCCATGGCTCACACCTTGCACTCTCAAAGCGGAACAGATGTCTATTGCACTCACCCTGGTCTATGTCACTCCTTCCTCCAGGAGGCACAGACGTCTGGTATCTCACCTGACTTCACCAGACTCCGTCTTCACTACGGCAGTCCTCACTAAACCGTCTCTGCCGGCATCACAACTAACTACCACATCTAGAGGCCACGCGTTTCCTGGTAAGGATCTGAGGTTACCATTACTACATCTTTCGGCCGGAAATTGCGTTCTTAATCTATCCACTTTTGCTGAGCTTGCAGAGTAAGAAGATACTGTTTCGTTCAACGACTCTAAAAAAGTCCGGCTAGATAGCTGGCCTGCTTCCATCTTTGTTTGGACAGTTGCAACGTCTTTTGATCGGGACAAGTTCTATGATCACCTTGCAGAAGCAAAATATCATTGGGAGGCAATGCCAGTTCGCCTCGAACATCCCATGCAACGAGCACCAACGGTCTGTCATTTAGTATTCTCTCCACTTCGACAAGCAGAGTACACAGGGTCTCGTCGTCTGTGGTTTGTTTGACACAAATGGACCGTATACGTCGCTCTCACATACCTCACTGATGACTGGCATAGGGTGGATGTGCCTCTTTAGTAACCAACTGTTGGTAGATTCATGATCCAAACTACTCGTCCATTGCTTGAACTCTATCCGCAGTTGTGATGTTAGATCCGTTGTCGGAGTAAGCGTTGGTAAGATAACCTCGTATCCGAATGGGCCGCATCAAAACCATAAGGAATGAACTCTCATTCATGAAATGTACAACCCTGAGGTGGACGGCTCTTGATTGAAGGCAGGTAAAAACACAGCCATACCCCTCGTGTTCGTGAACCTCCTCCACGTAACCCCTGTTACTCTGTTCGCTATTGACCACGATGTACTGCAGACGCGAGGTTTCATCCCGAAGAACTCTTTTGCGCAGGCACGGCAATCTTCTTGACGCCAATGTATAATTATTACCCCAAGGCATCGTCTCATTCCGTCATGGAGGGGGGACTTCATAATGCCCGTTGGCTAACGTCACTGAATTACGCAAGATCGACGGGGCTGCGAGGTCTTCGCGTGAAAGGGACGGTTCGGATGTCAAGGTATCGCTGAATTCGTCATGGCACAACCTGATGACCATATCTGTTGGACTGTTTTCATCATGACAGATGACTCGCGACTTTTTCGGGAGGGAGCCGCTAAGCACCCAATCAAGTAATAATCAGACTGCTTAGGGTTACCCGCCATTTTCATGTTTCTGGTCCATGACCCAGTGAGCTTCAGGCACGTCACGGCTCACGAGGATGGTCACTTCTAGACTGTGCATCTTATCGAACGGAAGACCCCTCAGGTGTGTGCTTCCTCTTTTATCGGTTCCACAAGTCGTCTGGATAGGTCTATCACTGAATAAACCTCCTATGTCTAAACAGTCTCTCGTCCATCTAAGGAAACAATCCTTAGGCGGACGTTCTTGCAACGGGTGGTGGTTGATCCACTCACAGTTGTGACTGACAGGGTGGACTGTGTGCCTGGGACACCGATACGCTCCAGTAGACTCTCTATCACTAGAGTGGTATCTGAGTCGGGGTCTAAGAATACATAAGTTGACATTGGACCATGTATCGAGTCAAGTTTTACCGGCACTATACCTAGTCTTGTGCGCCCTTCAACGGTATTAGTCATATTGCAGGTACCCTGATGTATATTGCCTTCGTTAGCCACATGCACTGTGCGCGTGAGGTGCAGTAGACTATGGTGACGCTTACCGCAGACGTTCACGCCACAACGCGACTTGACCCTACAGTCCGAGGCTCGGTGGTACAACTTAAGACAGACAAAACAGCATCCAAGTCGTCGCAAGTTGTCCTATATCGCGGGAATCTCCATGGCGAGGAAGGAATAACACGCTTTGAGGGCGTGCCTATGGAAGCACAAGGCACAACAATCGCGAGATTCTTTCGCCAGATCTTGTCCAACGAAAAGGCTGGAAGACTCAAAAAGACCTCTTTTCGTATCTTGACGGCTGCTCCCAAACAAATGCATTGGCCTCGAGTCCTTCCGTTCACCTTCATTAACTACCTGACCATATCTGCTGCGCGCATTCCTTGCACAACGCGAGGTAAACTCGGTCAGTTTATTAAAGGACGGTTCTCGTGCCATACCACAAATGTGATCTGCAGCTTCTGTCCAATTATATTGTAGATGTAAGGGTAGGGCTCTCACGATGCGCTCTGGTATTGTCATCGAGTTGAGGTCGGCCATATAGTTCACAGGACACGGTGCAATATTGTAGTTCTGCATTCGTATAGATAATTGCGATAAGGCTTCGACGCTGCTGATTACACATTTGCTGTTTGGCAGCAACCCGTCTATCATAGATCTAGCAACAAAATATGGCTGTTCGTAAAGTTCTTTTAGCAACTGCCTTGCTCTGCAATAGCCAGCGCTGTGTTCTAGCATGACAATCCACCTATCGACTCTCTAGCTCGACCTTTACGGTAATACGCCAGATAAAGAAGCCTCTGACCATCATCCGACACATTAGATTCAACACAGCTCTCGAGCTGTTGCACAAATTTCCAATACATCATGGGGTTGCCATCAAAGAAACCAAGTTCCACTTTTGGCAGTGCCAAGCTTGCAGTCATTGGAGCTAGTGCGGAGCCCAATTTTGCACCAGACGTAGTCGATACTGGCTCTGCAGTGCGGACAGTGATCGGATTCAAACATGTCCCACAATCATCAAGAAAATTGTCTGTGGGCGTCTCGCTCACTTTTATCATCCCTGTTTTCTGCTTCCACATGCTCATTATAGATATCTTCATCCTCATCAGCTAGCATAGCGTTTGACCTAGCGCTCTGTGTATCTGACTTAGCTCGCGATAAAACTACCTGTAGTTCAACTTCTTCCTCAGGCTGTCTTTTTTTCAATTAAGCTGGTAACAACGCAGATCCGGCCTGGACACTCTTACGACTGTTACAGCTAACATGTGAACCAGAGCATGAGACAGAATCAATATCGCCTTTGACTTGATCGAATGACTTTAATCCACCATCCGGTGCAGATTGTTGCTTGCAGTTGTCAGACGTCATCATGGAGAAAGTAGACTGAAGAACAGTGCCGCGGTACTATTGAACAAATGTTCAAGGTTAATAAGTAGACAACCTCAACAGTTTCGATCGATCGATCGTTTCCGAGAGATAATTACAATTTGATGCCAAATAGGTTAAAGATGAACTATAAGCACATAGTATGACACTCATATGAAACAGATATCTTTCGAACGGTCAACAGGTTCAAAAACAACAGAGACGAGCCGAGCTCCAAAATGCGCTGCACGCAGCATTCAAGCAAATTACAAAAGCGACGACTGGCTATTCGCACAACTGTCAATTGACTCGATAAAACAAAAACATGAAGGTCAAGGCCAGAAACAGAGGCGGTGGAATATACAGGAATAAACGTTTTGGGAGACTTCGGTTGGGTCGGATTTTTCATGACTCTGGCTCCGAACTTCGATGCAGACCCTGAAAGCGCGATAGTTTACGCCGTGCCTGTAGCAGTCCTCAAGGTTACCTTTACATGGTTAGTTGTTCATTTTTTCTCGTGTTACACCTGAATTTCGGGACAGCTTTTTCCAGGTCACAGCACAATACAGCTTCGGGTCAACCAATTTTGAATTCACGAATAAAACCAATCACGGGTTTAAATTTGGTGATCCCTAAGCTGAGGAAGTTCGTCCCACTTGTCTGCATTCCATCCATCAGTTGGGCATCTATTTCGTTTGTCACATACCTTATTTATGTTCCACTGAGCTGATTCCCTGTTTATGGCCTGCGCCGTGGGTCGTTCCCGGCCTGATCTACTGGCATGGCGGTTCACCTCTGATATTGTCGGTTTCGTCCAGAACCCATCAATTTTGTTGAAGAAAGTTATCGTCGTGAGTTATTGAGATCAGGTTATTGTAATTCTCAATGCATTCTTTTAACAGTGCCATAGATTTATTCGGACCCAACACTGTTTTCAACCTGGGGATCCGGTTTCGCGACAGGCGTAAGTGAATTGTCACTTTGGTTTGTCACTTTGGTTTCCCGAATGCCTGACGATATAGGTTTAGCGCCTGTCAGTCAGAACGTTCCAGCGCGATTCACATAGCTGATGAAGTGATCAAACTGGTCAAGCTATTCAAATGAAAATAAAATCATAACTGTATTCGCAGCCCTACTTTGGTTTCGTGCCCGGGATAGTTTTTTACTTCTTAGCATTGCAGCAAGCTAAATTACGACAATTACCCGTTTCAAGGCATTTGACTTGTAGGTCGTTCAAAAAATAAAACGGTCCTTTTGGCGTGAATTCAGTTTTTTAATATTTTGGGAAATTTTAACATCGGCGTAGTATCTAAAATACACTAATTGTAACTAAGCAGCGTTGGTGGAAAAATTAGAATATATTAGTGATGACGTTAGCTCACTTTTTCAAGTCTTATTAATGCGATCATTGCAATTTTTAAGATGAAATATGTCATCCTATAGCCTGAGAGTACTTTATTTAACGGTGTTAAGAAAATATGGTCGCAAAGGAAATATACGAACATACATTGTTGGCTTTGCAGTTACACAAGAACACTAATACATTTGATAGTGAAACACGTATGACAACATTTCCAGCTTTTTGTCTATTTGATATTTGTGCTACTTCTGTTTGCTTGCAAGATTTCAGGGAGATACTGATCGATGAAACGTTGCTCTTGAAGATGGTTGGAAGTGACCTCATCATATGGGTGTTTCCATTTTCGGTATATACGGAACGGCGTAAAAGTGGGTATCACGTGCCACTCTCTCATCGAGAATATTCAGAAAATAATTATATTCACTCTACTGCATAGCGGTTAACTAAATTGAGGTCGCGTGACGTTCATGTAGAGCTGCATACGGAAGCAGACGAAATCAAATTGCCTGCCGAACACCGGGAGTTATGCCTCTCAGCCAGTCACACTGTGATGTTCAGAACCCCAAGTGTCTGTCGCGGTGCAGAAAATTACTCCAACCAAAATAAAAATCAACGGGATCAGATTTGACGATTACTACGAACACCAAACCCTTCAAACACAGGTTTTCCATCACTTCCCGCAAGTGTACGTTCTCCAAATTGTTCACGGTAAAGGTGGTCAGGAAGGAGCAGCTACTAGTGTGAACATATACTGCATATTCAGACGCTGATCATAACTTAAGTCAACATGACTTAAGTCATCATAACTTAAGCTACCGGGGTAGCATCAAGCGAACCCAACACAACCGGTTGAGAATAATACAGCGAGTAGACAAAGAGTATATTGTCGGCCCGCGAGGTCAACGCGGGAGTAAACGGATACAAATACGAAACTATAACAGAGCAGAGCAACAAACGTGCACGCAGCAGGTTCGTACGTTCGAGTGCGCGGGATAGTTTTCAGTATCTATATTCGTTCAAACAAATGTTTAAGTACATGTTATGTCCCTGTAGTTGCTGAACAGATCAGCTAATCGTACGTTCAATCACGCGACCCGAACTGAGAAGACAAACAAATCTTGATGGAATGTTTATCGCTTAGAAAACACGTTGGGAGATGAACGCTCAGAGGGATGCGATTAAATGATTAGTCCACAGTAATGAAGCACCAGTGGTGAGCTACAGTGTAAATAGAAAACAATGTAAAGTTGCGGTAAATGAATGCAATTGTCAGTTTGGTGGCTGTCCACCTAACACCACCCTCTTGAGTTTACTGCTCGCAGGATCGTTGTCGAGGATTCACCTGCATGTGCACGACTTGTCTTCGAGGACGATTCGTCCATCTTGGAAGATGTGCCTCCGGATTTGGAGCAGCAGCCGAAACGTCTTGAGATAGGTCGAAAGTATCCAGAAGAACATCCAATGGAATGACTCGGTTGGACGGGACGGTCACCGGTTGAAAAGAAGGACGCAGCTGATTTGCATGACGCACCCATGCGGAAGATTGCCCTTCCACGTCCTGTGTGACTCGACCAGTCCGTCGTAGTATGCGGCCTGCGGTCCACTT
>JTDE01002479.1:85414-98441 GCA_014338405.1 Paragonimus skrjabini miyazakii
TCAACTGTTGCTGGTCTCAGTATATAATGTCCGGTGCGGTAAACGATTAGATGACATACGGAGTGCGTGACCCTGTTGCAAACAATCAGATTCGACGGCACAAACGAACACTCTTGAGTCAGAAACAGAAGAGTAATAGGCTCGTATGATAGGCTTGATTCGTCTAACAATTGGCGCATGACAGCTGAAATGGAAAACGTAAATCGATTACCAACTCAATGGCTTGGGTCCCCGTGATCACTCAAACGGCTGGTTAGAGACGCTATCTAAGATGACGGTGTGTCGTAGTCAATGGCGTATCTGTATCCATACCATTTCTAGTTCTTCCGCTTAGTCTTCGTTTATTGATTTTCAACCTTCTTAGTAACGTTTTCTTCCATGATATTCCACGTCACTGTTGAGGTGGGCGGCGGCTCGAGTCACAGTACCTTTTGGTCAGGCCCATGGCTTCTATGATGATGATCATGGTGATGATGATGACTGTTTGTTGAACTCACGAAACCCCGTGCCGCCTGCAACAGTATCTGGTTCATGAATAACCAGTGAGATTCGGATTCAGTAGCTACCAGGATCTTCCAGGTGAAAACTGCTAAACCTGCATCCTACACTAGTTTGTTTCCTATATTTAACCGATGGCATTACCGGTTTCCCAACAACCAGCCATTACTGTCGATGGGGTCGTTGTTCAACAAAATCATGATCTGAATTCAAGTATCTGCTTCAATAAGAACGACAGTACTGAATGGAGCCACATCACATATAACGATCTATCTGAGACCAAGCCCGATTCGAAGAAGAGGAGCGCCAAATATAAAATGGACGCGAAAGATGTCTAAAACTAGTACTGGCTAAAAATAACTTGTGCTTGTCGCACAGTTGCAACAGCTGCCCGCCACTATCCGGACTATGTGTTGTTATCAAAAACCTGCTACCAAAACTGGACTCGGAATCACCAGGAAGGCCGATCTGGGCTTCATATCTCCGGTCAGAACTACTATATCAGAACCACGTGTCGACCGAAGGAGAGCGGCCGGATCCGAGTAAAAGGCGACATTTACACTGCCGTCATTAAAATGACGTGAGTCATAAATAGGCAGTGCAGAAATTTCTGAACATTCTCCACCTTGATCTTACTTTTCTACATGTATACCTATGCCATCAGTAATGCGCTGTGCAACGCTGTGATTGTATTTGACCTTTCTGTTTATTAGGCGCTCAATCGTTTGACCCTAAACCTAGAAAGAGAAAGGATACTGAAGCAGTGTTTTTTGGAAATGCGAATAGCGGTCAGGTCACAGGAAGTCCGAATATATAAGCGAAACGATTGCTACACATGATCGACAAGACATCAAATCGAACGAAACTGTGATATATAGCAGTCAGACGCAAAGCGAATCAGAGGAGATGGTCATATATAGCTGTCGGGCTATTAAGACGAATCACATCTTAGTTCAAATGGCGTACATGTTTTCGTCCGCACGGCTGCAGTCTGACAGGTGCAACGAAATGATACAGATCAATCCACTCGAATCCGGGTCGATCGACCGATGTAATGTGATTCGAATAGAAATGTTTTGTTATGGGATCTCGCCTCCTAACACATTGCGGTTACTCTTCTTCTCTCTCTGGCTGTAACCTGATGGACCGATGTCCTAGACGTCTTGGTCCTCTTGATGGATGCGGCACACAAGCTTCAACATCGCATTTAAGTAGACTTGTATGTCTTCCTTTCTTCTCGCCGTATCATCATCCGTTCATTTCAAGGTTGTGAACAGTCATGGTTGGTACAAGTAGGTAACAATCGACTAACTAACACTAACCAATACCGTTTTTTATAAGCACGTGGTCGATTAATTTTTTTCCATCTGGGACGGTTATGAATTTATTGCCAGTCGCCTCTGCGTTTGCTTCTTTGACCTGATTGTCTCTATCTCTGTGACCATTACGTTATTCTGTCCAACTCATCAGATCAGCAAGCTGCACAAGCTCATCAGAGTCCGGTCTGTGCTTGGCAGCCTAATTCCACTTGCTCCACGAACGCTTGACATAAGTGGTTCTTGCTTTACGGCGGCTGGCAAAAGTTGCCTATCCGTTTGGATGTCAATGACAGGTTTGCGTTCGAATCAAACTTCATTCTTGTCTGCTCGCTGGGAAGACTACAATGGGCTACTGCCATGAGTATCCGACTGTCTGTCACAGATTTAGCCGAGTTGCTACGGTCACTTACTTCAGTAGCATTCTAGACCCCAATACCTACATATCCTGAATAGCATGATCGACTCATCTACAAACTAAAGGCTATCTGCGCACCTGCATATTGTCCTGCATGTCATCATCGCTCGGTCGATCTTTTCTGACCAGTTAGGCCCGATCAGCGAGGGAGGCGTTGATGTGTCCATCCTTGGCACACGTTGCTACGTGTTCATCTTTACTGAACCCTCCATACAACAATCGATATACGACTACGTCATCGATTATCATGACTATTGTTCATGGCTTGTTCTTCAGTAACACTGTAATACACAAATTGATGTGCGATTAATCCTCGTCCACCAACTGTCTAAAACGCTTTTCCTTAACAGCAGTTGAACTGCGATCCAACAGGCCTCGAACTTAGAGATCAGGATAAGGTTAACAAACTACATTTCTGTAGTGTTAAAGCGGAAACCTGTTGAACATACACACAAACAGTCGATTCGAATGAAGTTGATAGAGGCACCCGCCGATGAGCCCTCCAACTGCGAAATAGGTGAACTATTAAAGATACTGACAAGGCATACTCTACATAAGCACTGTATTTGGTTCCCAGACTGCAACTTTATCTAAAACGCCTCCGTATTCATAAAACTAAATGAACTTTGGGCCGCGTGAGCTAATTTATATCCTACTGACGACTTGAGCTTTCAGAATTCTGGATGTGATATCGTGTTCTTCGGGTCAGGTTTAGTCTAGCACAAACACTCCTGTTTCAGGATGTTGGTCGTACCAGGAGGGTTGAAGATTAACCTGCAGAGATGTCATTGGCCGTCGTACTCGATCGGTTTGGAGAGCACCGTACGTGACAGGCTCCACGTGGTAATAGTTGATTTTGCAAGTTCCGACTCAGGGAGGCCACACGTATCCGTCAAAACCTTTAAAGGTACTTTCACTCTCGGTGGTTGTTCAGCGGTACCTGTGAGTTAAAGTTGGTTGGTATCTAAAGGTCTGCTTCGATTCTGATTTAGAAAATGACGTTATCCAACTTTCTTCCGATATGATCCAAAGACCTTGTCGGAAGGAATTTCGAACCAAGGAAGTTGATGTGTCAGCCTTTGGCTCCATACTATTAATCAAACATGCTGTCCGTGGTTGTATCCTTGAATACTGGAACAGTGATAGTTCCTTGAAGGGAGCCCAGCGGCAATGATATTTTCCATCCAGTGCTATAGATCGTCTCTTGGGTGGCTGCGGATTTGATGTCGCCCGATAATAAGTCCCAACTGTGGTTAACACCTGCACGGCCTTTCCTTCTTTTTGAGCTTTCCGAGGAGTTTGTTTGAAGATGTCCACAACACTCACCGCCTAGCTGTTGGACTGAGGGTGGTGGGACGGTGATTGGACGTGGTCGATACCGCTCTGCGGATAGAATTCAGCAAATATTGAGGAAGTAGCTTGTCTTCCACCTTCACTTACTGGCACTTTCGGACCTTCGAATCGACCGAATATTCTCCGAAGTTACCGGGTGATTGATCCTATGGTAGTGGCTGACATCTGGACAATCTCTGATCACCTGGAGCAAGCGTCGACGGCAGTCACACAATTCTGACCGTAGAGAGGTCCAACATAATTCGAGTGTATCGTAGACCGTGAAATTGTGGGACTTGACCAGGACTAAATTATAGTCTTCGATGGTGCCTTATACACCAAGGCGCAAACTTGGCAAGATCGAACCGTTTGCTCTAGTTGGTATATGTCGGCAGGTTTTCATAGCTGCGAGCCAACGCCTTCACTTGGTGGACGCCGTAATGCTGGCAAATCACCTTGGATTGAAGCCCTGGTTGGATGACAATACATTCCCTAAAGACTGTACAACCATTGAGAGTTGCACGCAAGGTATGTCTAGTAAAGACCGTGTCAGGTCGTTTGGTAATCCTTTATCCAACCAGCCGTTCCGGTGGGTTGCTTCAGCGATCATCTCCGTGGTAACCATGAATGTTCGAGTGGCTTTCGAAAGCACTCAGTTGACATCGGCTTCGAATGGTGCTGCTGCTTTCACCCTCTCTTATACCTTTTCCAATTTGAGCTGTCTCGATATCAATTTAAAATGTCCCAAATGGGTTAACTGGATTCCAATGGCGAACGAGATCGCAGGGCTAATTTGCTCATGGGTAGACTGAGATACAGAGATTGGTTGACTTTTTCGGTGTGATAAGGTACGATCCCGTCAGGTGCAGAGAGTAGCCAAAGTTAACTTGCTTACACCCACCTACCTGGAACATCTTAAATGGACATCGGAACATCGTAACCTGGAAAGGGTACAGATCTGGCGTCTGCTGACCAATTAAAGGGAGAGATCAAGCATCATGGGCAACTGCTTTCCGGGAACCACCAATGTAGAGGTATGAGATGATGACTTTTACTCCATTGTTTTTGACACTATGCATCCACGATTCAGAGTTCGGGATAAAGCCATGTCTGAAGACTATAGTTAATCAATAGCCTGGTTGCTGTTGGGATCTGGATGACGACTAGTATGGTGGTGAAGCCCAGGTACACGGTTGAGTGCATGAAGAACTCACACCTTTGACGAATGCCGAACCTTTAGTGGACCGTGCGCCCGGGGCCTTGGTTCAAGCTTTGCGTCAACTCTACTTCCTCACTTCCAGTCAATGTCGTCGTGATGGGCAGCCGCACCTGAAACATCCGCGAGCATCGAATCCATGGTCTGCTTGAGGCTGTCAGCGCAGTTTTCATGTCTAGTTGAGGACGCATATACCGGAACGGGCCGCAATGGGTTTTGGTAGCCAACAGCCCTTTGGAACAGTCCTCAGCTTACAACTGTAATCCGTATCTTATTTACTGTTCGAGTTGTTAAAATTCTGACTACTGGATCGTATTCTTTGGACCAGATTCACACTTAGAAATATGAGTAGTTGGCTCTGGCTTACTCGGCAGTAACTATGAAATGACAAAGTCTTGGGTGCGCTTACAGCCACTCGGTAGCACTCAAAAACACGCCAAGCAAAAACCTGTATGGATCCTTTGAATGTCCTAAACAACACACGAAATAGTGCCAGTAGAACGATCTCGAAGATTAAAATACTGGATGAGTCGGTGGGAAAGTGCAAACGCCTGCTACTTGCAATTGGTTACATGTCAGAATTACATGACGCCGAGTTTACGTTGGGATTTCTATAACCGTCATGCATAGAACTGTGCACCCAGAACAAGCGGATGAAAGCACTTGATTGAGATCGTGATACTTAGAGAAGCCATAGTCGTTAGTCGTTGCGATGTTTTACTTGTTTGCAGGTTTCTTGTTTACGTCAGTTAACTGCTTCCTATCCAGTAAATGTATCTGATTTCTTTGTTCTGCTCACACATTAGTTACAGCACGTTATATATACCTGTTTATCCCTTAATGGTATCCTGTTTTTCATCGTTTGTCGCCCGAAGAACTTGGGCTCCTTGACCTTGATTGTTTTGGCATTTCCCACCAAATGTTTCTTGCTTTAGGTCCTCTCTCTCCATATTGTTTTTCCTTGTTACTATTCGAGGATTGTATTCCTTTTTTTGTTTATTGTACGAACCGAATTTATTGCATGGTGTACATGTTATGGTCACACATCGACTTGATCTGCCGAATTAGGGCCGACAGTTACGAATATATGGCTTCAGTGTTAGGTAATTCTGATCTTGTGTTGTCTTTATTTTTTATTGAAAGGTTATCATCGAAAAGTCTCCGCGTGCTCGCGTAGGTGATTTGGACAAGAACAAATATCTGGTTCCCTCAGACTTGACGGTGGGCCAGTTCTACTTTTTGATCCGCAAACGCATCTCTCTGAAACCGGAGGAGGCACTTTTCTTCTTCGTTGAGAACACTATTCCCCCGACAAGCGCCACCATGGGTGCGCTGTACGAAGTAAGCTTTCTGATATCCGGCAATAATACTGTTTTCCTTAGATCCTTGTGAACCACGATTAATGTGCCCGCATCGTTTTTTCATTCTTCCGATGACTTGTACGCTCACAACAGTTGAGTGGTTATGCGGAAGCAGGTTTCACTGATCTTCAGTAGTATGTCCTCAATTGGTTAAAAATCGGGAGGACCTTGAAGTATGCAGCTCGAGCACAGACTTGAGGACGACTCACGTAGGCGTAACCTAACATGGCATCACCCAACCACCTTGTCATAGCAGTATGATATGATGGTACACAGTTGGTCTGCATCTGGCGAGGACTGCGCTGGAGTAGTTGGTAGATAGTCGATGTTGAAAGGGAACAAAATAGTCCTCATTTATTATATTAACAACACTTCAGCCCAATGGGCAGAAATGTTTGGTAATATGCTAGGTGTCCACAACAACAACAATTAATAAGTTAGTCACTGATACGATCCAGTTTGGATGATACAGCACGAAGAAAGACGTTTGTGTTTTCCCGCGACTTTGTCTTTCGCGATGTCACGTGCACGTTTCTGAGGTGATTTAGAAGCATACTCTGTCAGCAATACCTTGTAAGTATATTCCGGAAAATAGCTGTTCAATTAGAACATGTGCCCCAACTTTATTGGAATGCAGTCGCAACACAGTCACGTAGAGTTCAATATCCTTGATACAGAGCATCCGCTTATCCACTTGATCATTATGTGAGCGGCGAAAAATTGTAACGAACAAGGAACGTGTTCATTGATTAGTCTCGCTGTCTGTTTAAAATGTTCAAACTGTCTTGAAGAAGTTTAGGTTCAAAGATTGACGACATCAGAGACGTGAACACTACTGTATAGGTTTAAAAAAAACTGATAATATCCAGCCCATAAGGACATCAGCTGTCACGCGGCAGCAAACACTGGAGGTGCGCTGGACAGCGCGTTGAGCTTTTGGAGTTTTATACTTCGTGTAGTTCTCGCGCGGTTCATTCAGACGAATCTACGAAATCTGTCTAAAAGCTGGTCGTGTCTAACTTTGTTTTAACTTAGTTTTGTAAGCTAACTATTTTCCTCCTGCACGCATTGATTCATGATTCTTGGGCTTCACACTACCTTCTACTATAAAGCTTTCGTGTTCTTAAACTTGGTAGTTTTGTTTGCGCACCCCTCTCCATCCGGTTAACCCTTTGTTTTCTTCACAGGAACACAAAGACGACGACTGCTTCCTTTATATTGCCTACAGCGATGAAAGTATCTATGGCTAAGGATTTGAAGTTGACCATGATGAACAGACCATTTCCCTCCTTCCCTGATTTCTGCTCCGTTTTTTCTCACTGTCGTGTCTGATTTCCGAAGCACCTGCGATCAGCAACCGGAATCAACCACTCAGTCATTTTGTCTGTTCTATTCTATTACACAGTTGTAAAATGGTACGGTAATTTTTTGTCTTATTGTTTACGTATCACCATACACATTTGTGTCATTTAGCAACATCCTGCATCCCTAGAGAGCCGTCCCATCTATCATGAGACGTGTGTGATCGTGCTTGTTCGTTGATTCACCACAGTAGTTTGTCTTTCTTCACTTGGACTTCACAGTTACACATATTTCCCTCGCTGTTCATTGACTACTCTCTATCTCTCGGCTCGGTCTGTTGACCGTGTAACATTGTGATTGGTTCCAGGCACAGTATCTGTTTGCTGGCTGTACCTACTACACACTTCACTTCTCCTGTATGTGCGCATTTTTTCTTACTTTGTTATTCTCTAATTGGTTTTCTCTATCCATTCTTGCGCTATATTTCTGCATACACATATACTCATTAAAAAATCTTCCAAAGACTATTTCTCCTCATTACTCGAGTTGCATGTGTCTCTTTTGTCAGAACTGATATTGAGTTAGGATTATTGTGAAATGCTTGCATCGGCTGGACCTACCGTCGACTAATCACCAGGATTTGTGCTGCAAATTGCCCTGGGTTATCCGGCACGTTTATTGCTCGTGTTTGCTGATGAACTAGGTAGATAAAGGACATTGAGATGCAGTGTTCTTTTTTCGCCGTATTTTAATATCCCTTTTCAGTTGGTTGTGAGTTTAAGTGTTATCTGACCTGTTAAGTTGTTTGCTCAACACTAAGAGCGTCACTGGCTTTGTGAAGCGGTTGAAGTTAGAAACTGGGATCACGCATTTGCATCATCCCAACTTTCGGATGCCCATCCTAATCATAATATCTTAACATTATGCTTTCTCACTAAATGTATTATCGTTGATAGCTGTACTTGAATGGTTGATACTGATACCTGTATGCCGTTTACTCAAGCAATGGAAAACAGAAACTCTAGTCTGCAGTTGAAAGAATAGAGGATTAAGATTTTGTCCGTGAAACTTCCTTGTTCACACTCAAGTAATCTACACATCATTGGCGCCCGCGTTTTCTGGCCATCGTGCAGCATCGTGAAACCGCCCCACGCACTTCTCAGATTTCTGGTTAGAAATTAGTAAATGCAGAAGTATGCGTAACGGTCCTAAGGTTATCTGGTAACATTAAGTGGGCTACATCAAAGACTTTATGGGTACGTCTTGTGGGTAAGTATTTTACAATATGGGACTCAAACTCATACGTGGACGCGACCACGTTTGACTGATAGCGTGCAACTGTTTTCTATGGGTGGACTTACAGTGACTCCGAATAAACTCCCATTCTGTAGCCGATTTCAGCGATTTTCATTCGGACCGCGGTGTTCAGTTCATCCCAAGAAGTATAGTGTTCGCGTATCGACCGGGTGCTGTTATACGTCTAAGCGTTGGCTCTTCTAGATGGCCGCAAGTTATCAAGACTGGTCTTAGTGAACAGACACAGTCATCCTGCTTAGCTATCTAACTTGTCAGTCGTTCACATAAACCACAGCACAGTCCTGCTCGACCCGGTCCACCCATGCATTCAACGGTTATCATATTGTCTTAACTGGACCAAACTGAGTAGCTTGGACTGTCATCCTTGAAATCATTTGCGTTAACATTGCTAATGTGCGTCTATCGTCTTGTTTACACGTACGGTTGACGACATCCGTTTTCGGATTAGCTTGTCACAGTGACCAGAGCTAAAGGGTACCTTTGCACAACCGTTGCTACTAGTGGCTACACTTCGCAGTTCCTTTCGCTCCGGACCCACTGAAAACCGAAAGGGATAAGATCAAGAGGCGTGTGAATGGCGGCTTTTGTTGCCTAGCTGGTCAATACTGGTTAGCCAGATAGCAGATTGGTGAGAACAAAAACTATTGGCCTTAGTGGTGGGATTGAAGTTAGCGTTAAGAGTATTGAAAACATCATTATCACAAACTGTAATACATCAGTGGTTCTCACTGGTGCTTAACTGCCACTGAGAGCTAGATTTGATGGGACACTGCGAGAAGGGTAAGCAGTCACGTGTTCTCGTCTATGTACGCTGCTGTATGCAACAGATAGGGCGATCTGGTTTATGCTGCTAAACGGTCGATGCAGTATGGAATCATCGATGTTGCAGATATTCATTGTTGTATGTGGTCTGACGTACTGACAGGACGTCCAGACCTAGACAGTAGAACGACTAAGGTCTCCACCCTCAGCCTTCCTACTTCAGACGGCCTTATGAACTTCCGCCAGATTGGGAGTGAGAACACGTTACCGTTCGATATATTACTGTGACATGTTATTCATTGTCATCCAGCCAATTGTGGCAGGCCAGTTTAGTGGAATACCAAAGTATTTGCGCCATTTCTTCATGTTGATCTCCAGTTGCGAGCAAAAACATCAGGGCAGACTGGATGGGTGGACCAAAAGCCGCCTTAAGCGACTCGTAACTCTTCGTGTTGCCAACGTCCTCCATAGATCTCAGCTTTCTCACTTTGCCTTTTCCAGCAGTCATTGGTTTCGCGAAACCGACTGGCGAGCGTTACGGAGTGGCGTCCTCTGCCTTCGTTCACTCCGGAAACAGCTTCATCGTCATTGTCATGACGACGGTCTTGAGCCTGATCGGAAGGTACTGTGATTCGGGCAGCCGCCCAGCGCAACAGTGACGTGGAATATCCTAGAAGACTCCGGGTGACCGCATGACCGTCGCTGCAATTTTCCGGCCATTTCTGTCTGAATGACTGCCATGGGGATCTGTTTCTTAAGATGTTGCGTCATGAGCTATAATTGTGCTGCGGACTTTGTGACGGACGTGGATAACATGTTGAAAATGCCTTCACAACGAGGTTGGAGCTTGACGCAGTGTGACCGTTATGAATCTTGATGATCTGAGCTAAACTGGATGGTGTGACCATCACACCGACAGTCTCATTCATACCAGACACGCCAATATATAGAGGACTGACAAACCACAATATCCTGGCTCTCCAGATTGGGGGTTGGAAGAAGTTTGGCGTCTTTTTCTGGAAAAAGTAACAGTTAGTGCATTACCACTTACATGCTGCCTTGCGGTACAGGCTTTTATGCCAAAGACTTTCATTGTGAACATTAGTCGTTCTACTGTCTAGGTCTCGGCGTCCTGTCAATACCTCAGACCACATACAACAATGAATATCTCCAACACCGATGGTTCCATACTGCATCGACCGATTAGCAGAATAAACCAGATCGCCCTATCTGTTGCATACAGCAGCGTACATAGACGAGAACACGTGACTGCTTACCATTTCTCACTGTCCCACCAAGCATAGCTCTCAGGCCTACTTTCGACTCCCATTTCTAGGAATTACTTCGCAGGTCTCACAACAGAGTTATGGTAACACTGCGTCCTGTCTTTATCATCCGGCTTCCGGCTCCCCTCGTTTCTTGCTTAGACCAGATTGCGAATTAGTATAAATGCTTCTAACGTTCGCGCCCTACAGCAGACAGACCAACGGGCCGCTGTCGCACGAATGTTAGATTTGTTGAATGTCAATGTATGCTGCATTACAGGGAGTAGAATCCGGGGCAGTACTCAACGTGAGGAACTAATAGCGTCCACCCCGTTTACCCAATACTAGTTATACACTTCGGGTGACTCCAGGGCTGACACTACCTGTTAGGTTTGAGTGGGTATAGTCGTCAGCACGACGGTCGCAGTCGCACTGTTAGATTGGATTCCTGTTATCAGTAGACTTTGTGCTGATCGCTTGGCGGGTTCTGTCAAGGCCAACTCTAGACGCGAAATCTTCGAAAATATTTTACTTGTATCTGTTTATGCTCCAGATGACTGTGATGACGTCGGTGTCAAGGACGCCTTTTACTCGGATCTGATATAGTAGTTCTGACCGGAGATATGAAGCCCAGATCGGCCTTCCTGGTGATTCCAAGTCCAGTTTTGGTAGCAGGTTTTTGATAACAACACATAGTCCGGATAGTGGCGGGCAGCTGTTGCAACTGTGCGACAAGCACAAGTTATTTTTAGCCAGTACTAGTTTTAGACATCGTTCACGTCCATTTTATATTTGGCGCTCCTCTTCTTCGAATCGGGCTTGGTCTCAGATAGACCGTTATAGGTGATGTGGCTCCATTCAGTACTGTCGTTCTTATTGAAGCAGATACTTGAATTCAGATCATGTCGAACTCCTGAGTCATTGGCTCCGGGAAGGGTCCCCCAAGAAAACCCTGCATGCTGTTGTCTCGCAGGTCAGACTTCCGAATCAGTGACTCGAGATGGGGTCAAGCTGGATTGGGAATCGCACTGAGTTCCAGAGCGGAGCAATGCTTGCTCGATTGGATCCCAGTGAACAGTCGCTTGTGCGCTGTCAAACTCAACAGGTCGATAACAGACTGTTAATGCAAATCAGGTTGTGTATTCATTATATCGGCGTACGTTCCAACGCACTGCTGTTCGGATGCCACAGAGGATGCGTTCTGTGACGTTCTCGTTGACCTTCTGAGGCAAGCTAATCAATCAGATTTTATCACGCTAGTGGGTGATTTTAATGCCCATTCCGCTAAAGACTGTCGAGCCTATTGGATCAAGCACCTGGACTCGGATCACGCTATTGTGCGTGCCCGTTGTGTTTTATCGTTCGTCCAGAGGACATACGCTCGTAAATGCAAGGTACTTAACTGGCATTCGAGCGATGAGAGTGTAAAGAACGTTTACCGGGAGGCGTTTGTTAAAAAGTTGTCCAGTTCAAGTCGGGTGAGTGGTCTTAACGAACACTGAGGACAAATTGCCGCAGCTACGAAAGCATACTGTGAAGAGATGTGTTCCGAATGAGTCGTTCATTTGCGACGGAACTGGATTTCTGTCGCGTCGATAAACCTCATGAACAAGCGTCGCTCGATTCCACCTGGTTTTAAATATGTTGACGGCTGTCAAGGTGGCTACAAGCTTGCTCAAAGGGCGTGAGCACCTCTTAGTCGAACGGTCGAGAGGTGGAACGAGAATTTTATCTCAAAACAGCAATGGTCTTTTTCCGTGATCCGTAGTTGTACTGGCCGTCAAGTCGGTGTAAGTGAGACCGTATGTGAAAAAGATGGTTCGCTTATCATCAATCAATCGCGTCGACTTGACAGCGAGGGAGAGGTTGATGTCAGAATTGATAAAACTCCTCCACACGAGTTGAAAGACTGGAGAGGTACCTCGTAATTGGAGCTTATCAACAGTAATTCCCATTTTCAAAAAAGGGGCCCGAAATCTGTGTGACAACCACAGAGGCATCAGTTTGGTGTTTATTGCGTCCAACTTACTCACTGGCCTCATTTTACGTCGGCTCACTAAGCCCAGAGAAAGTGAGAGACGCGAAGAACAGGCAGGATTCCGACCCGGTCGTGGATGGGTTGATTATATTTTTACCTTGCGACGGATCTTGGAACATCGGCACTGTTACAGACAGCCGACAGTCGTGGTCTTTTTGGACCTGAAGGCTGCTCTTGATTCAGTTGCTCGTAACGTTCTCTG
>JTDE01002480.1:0-12676 GCA_014338405.1 Paragonimus skrjabini miyazakii
GTTTGTGGCTTTGTATGAGTCAGTACGATCAACCAATGATAGACTGTGATTTGTTTAATACCGTTGTACATCCATAGATTCGGTTTCATGTCTCATGAATAGGAACTACTTACTGTAACCAGTAAGAGGTTTTCTCCTTATTACTTGCGTGAGAGGTTTCAACCCGAGTACGATTTCTAGGGCTATTTCAAGTCCCTAATTCCGAGTATTACACATGTCTGCCGGAATGAGACCTCTGGGTAAGAGAGGGAGATGGACGTTAATGTATGATGGATGAAGAGGACGGAAATGATGAAATGTGTAAACAGATCTGAAAATCTTACTAAGGTCGCTTTGCCGAATCCCATCACATACTGCACAGCCAAACGATCTGATTTTACCAAGATACAGAGTTTTGTTTGTTTTGCCCCCACTACGATATTAGATGACTTTCAGGGAGAAGAGGTGTGGAAATCTCAAGCGTGTTTACGGTGAGTGCAACAACTACTCATGAGTAGCTAGGTATAACTCATGTATGAAAAGTTGTTTGAAGTGATAGAACACTACACTGATTGATGTGACCGATGGGGAAGTGCTGTTATCGGTTTGGGAAGGAAATTGACGTTGTAGCGTCCCGAAGATTAAACATTTCATTGACACGATCCAAAAAAGGAACAAAAAATAGGTTACATCCCAAAATAATATCAACGACTGGTCAGTGGTTTATGAAAGATCTTGGCTTGAATGGATAGCAAAGTTGACGAGACTCGACCGAATAATAACATTGAATTCTGATATCCACACACCTGAGAAATACTCTCTATCTTTTTCATTCGAATGTGTGGCAGAAAGTTTGTTTTATGCTTATGTCTTGACATGTGTATCTCATCTTTCTGGCCTTTACGTAAATGAGCCAAACGTTTGAATCGGTCATCACACAGCAATGAACTTAATTCATATCTAACCTATGTAGCATCATAATGATAAAACGTGCAAGAGTGGACAACGTTCTCAATGAATGGAGGAGCTGAAAACCGTGTACCTACGGAAATACAAGAATGTCGATAATGGAATAAAAAAGTCTCAGGAAAACAGTGCGCAAACTAGACCGATTCCACTCTTAAAATGAGCTGTAAAACATTCAACTTTGGGTTTTGAATGCATTTTTCAATTTGGCCTTCGTACAATCTTTCAACAGAGTTTGTGTCTGGCGACTATCGTTGATTCAGTTGTGCTTGATTTATGGACACCCATACTAATCATCAAATTGTGGGTTTTATATACTTCTGCAAAAAAGAACATTATGGCTCAAAAACGAAAGAACTTTGGAAGACCTAAATCTGTCGGAAGTATGAGGAACAGCCCAAACATCATCTTTCCTATCCAGAAATTAAAAGCATAAATATTAGACAAAGGTAAACCGCCAGGATTAAAGGAATCACAGACATCATCGGATGATTGACGCTCTAATGATGAGGACGAACGATACTACTCACACCATTACCATTCCTTAGCGGGGCGACAAAATAGCCGCAGTAAAAACCCAGGAAGAAAAATCAAACCAACACAACAGTGCAGTATGCCATAGAATAGTTCGCGCTACGCAAAGATGTTGAGCATTAGCGTCTGCGGTAGCCGGGACCTTCTGGGACGATTGCCATATGCAGATGACTGTTTTTATTTCTTGTCCTGTTTGAACAACTAACTCACGTCAGTTTCCTAAATAAACGACCATTGCGTCATCCGTGTTCTTGGCTTCCAACGCTAGTGTTCCAGATAATGCGATTGAGAAGATAACTGTAATACTCGGAATTAGGGACTTCGAACAGCCCTAGAAATCGTACACGGATTGAAACCTCCCACTCAAGTAATAAGGAGAAAACCTCGTACTGGTTACAGTAAGCAGTTCCTACTCGTGAGACAAGAAGCCGAATCTATGGATGTACAACAGTATTAAACAAATCACAGTCTATCATTGATTGATTGTACTGACCCATACAAAGCCACAAACTGTGCTTCAATTGGTACAATACGGAACAAAGAAATAAGCGAATAATAGAAGGCTTAACATTGAGACTGTCCGTCCATCTCTGATGTGGAATCCTTAGCGTGACGTTTGGGTTTATCCCTTGTTGGAACTCCTATTGTGTCGAGGTTTGGATAAACGGTGAATCGAGCAGATTTTCACCACAGTAACATATAAGGGCGACCGCATCTTCGACACATGAAGACCTACCTGAAGAACTTTGAAGCGTTGAAGATTTTCGACCATTACAGGGCTGAGGACCAGCCGTTATAAGATTTATAACACCTCCGGATAAAACAGGTTTTTCCAACTGGATCTTTGTGAACATTTTTTGAACGTGCATTATCCACTTGAAAAATGTAGATTGAACATCTCCAAAAGGACAGAACTTCGTAAACGTCTTGAAACCTCGTAATTCATGTATCGCTAACATGCTGCTCGTCATTTAAGATATTCTCCTCAGTAACGTGTAATACAGAATTCGAATAACGCTTTTTCAGATGATACGATTAACAGGACTATTTTCCAAGTCCAAAAATCGTTAGAAAATTCGATCGAAAGGATTAGAATTTATACAGCATTGTTTGACAAAATTACAGTAAAATTTCTCACTAAATTTGAATGTGAATTAACCGGATACACAAACGGTGTTCAAAATGGGGTCCGCAAATCATCACCAGTCAACGGGACATGACATCGATATAACAAAGGTATAGATAAGGGTGAGTACATGTCAAAACACTACCAAACAAGTAAGTTTTAGTAGGTACACAATGGTAGTTATCAGGAAAATAGAAGAAAACAGATATTCTGTACGCTTAATTATTGTACACAATTTATCATAGTTGTTTCCTGCACAAAACAAAAGGCGAAATAAAAGTCAATTTAGGATAAACTTTCTGCAGACAAACCAAACACATTTTGACGCATTGAATGATCAACATTGCACCAAACATAGAACAACAAACGCACTAAATAAACTTCAACAAACCCAACACTGTGTTTCCCAAGACAGTACGAACAAGTTTTCTGTCATCCCAGTTGCATAACAGCAATCTGCTTTGTGATCGTTCAGTCATATTCGTACGGTAAACGACAGCGATGTTCATAACTGTTTTAAACCCATGCAGTTGTTTAGACATCTCTGATCCATTCAATTCTGTATCAGAGAAGAACAAACCATTTTCCGATCAACGGTATTAGGTAAGATATAACTTAAACAAAAGAGATTAAACATCAACAAAAGATCCAGTGTGTTAATCTTCAAATGAGTTCAAATCACATATAAAAAATGTGAAGAACACAACGATCATTATGTGAAACGTATGTTTAGGCATAATTTGATTCGTACTTTTCAGTTACACATGCGAAATGTAGTAGAAACACTTGAACTTGTGAGCAGACTTTTAACGTGCTCATTAATTATTCCGTCATGTGATCGAAAATAATGATAATAGGTATGAATGTAAACGTAAAGTGAAAACAAAGAATAAATATAATGAAATAAAAATCGGAGAAACATTCAATCTATGTAACGTATTACTATGGTAGTGAGTGGTTCATTGCCATCTTCTTCTGAATGCATAACAGTGATTTAATACGGTGTATAACAGATGTTTCGAAAGAAATCTAAACGTGTTTATGTTGTGACCGTAAAAGACGCTTGGCTTGCGAATTCCTCTATTGCTCAAACTCCTGTACAGATCATGTCAAAAATGGAACTACGAAAGCGTACACTAATTTGCACGGCAGATATGCATTCACATACATTGAGTGACAGTACGTTGTCATTCCCCTTGGTGGAAGTTCTCACATAGCACGTATACACTATTCCGGTAATCTCCTGTTGTCCGTCTTCTTGGCGTTCGAAGTTTATTTTTTTGTTCCTGAATGTCGCCTGTGGGTAAAACGCTACTTGTGAGTAGTATACTACTCACAACGAAACTGCCTGTTACACAACATTCGTTCATTGACTGACAAATAACACGGAGTTTTCTAACGGAGTCTACCCGTTGGCCAGATTGCTGTAAGTGTTTTGTTAATGCACTCTTTACAGTTCCACTTTGGACACTGAAACCATTTAAGGAGGTGTTCCGAGATCCGAGTATGCAGTGTTTCACACTATGCGGTCAGTGTACTGCAAATCACAAGTACAGATAAATCCATAAATAGTGTTTGATTTGGCGAATGAGGACACCGGATTCTTTTTCTCGGAGTTGATAGGAAGTGATCTGTTCGGTGCAGCACAATGAGGATGGCTGACATAAGTTTGATTTAGTGTTGCTTCCACTTTTTATTTCATGAGGACTGTTACATCGTCCCCGTTGTAGTGTAGAGATAGGTTTTCGTGGTACTGTTAGGAGGCTGAAAAAGTTCCTCAGAAGTAAACTCAACTAAACAGAGTTTATGAATTCGATAGTATAGTGTTCACACGATCCCGCATTTGTGTGTTATTAGTGCAAAACTTTTAAAGTGCATTGCGTTCTTCAAATTTATTCGGAGATAACATCGTTTCACATGTAAAAAAAAATGACGAAAATCACGTTCAACGTCCATCAATATTCTATCCTTACACATTTTGTAGAAGAACAGAATAATAACAACCGTGTACTCGGATAAAGCTTACGAACGCAGAGTAACAAACAACAATAAATCTAGTTTTTAAAAATATCTTGTGGTTATTTCCGTTTGTACACTAAAATTCATGACGTAAGAAGTTGTGTTTCATGGTTTTACCTATCCACAAATGTTGGAAAACATAAAATATTACAAAAAAAACTGGCTACCCCATTGATGTTTCGCGCGCCGTGTATTTTGTTTGCATTTGAAATAACTTGTTCTCGTTTCCATAATTCATCCTTTCCATTCTCGTGACTCACTAGTTTTGAACTAGGTTTCCAATCTTAGCAACTCTTTCGAACTACTGCAGGATGTCTGTGTGTGCACTTTCAAATTAGCGTTAGCCATAACAACCATCACCGAATTGATTGACCGACCTTTGCTCTGTGCGAACGATCGCTCGGTTTGTTGTGTATTGACAGACTTTATTCTATCTGATGGACGTGCACTTTGTATGACGGAGGCCATGCGAGCTTTATAACTGGCAGAAAAGAAACAGTAAAGCAAAACAAATTTAGTCAAGTTAGCATCTGACCAAATGTGAGTGGCATAAAGTGCACGATGCCATGAGATCCGGGTTGCTTGTTTGACCTTGAGACCCAAGGTCGTGCACGTTAAACTTAGTTGTTTGGTGCATATAGAAGTCTGGACCACGTGCACAATCAAATAACGGTACAACCAATCAAACTCACTGGTACTAATCTGTTAATCGTTTTCCATGGCCTGCAAAGTGATGTAAACAGAAAGCAATCCAAGTTAATGCATAAATCTTATGCACGAACCAGGGCTGGGCAAAACATGGACGGTGGATTGTGGAGTTCAGAACACACAAATTAGGCGAATGTTCAGAGTGCATTGCTCTCGACCAGGCTTATCACATTCTTACGCCCATGTGTTGGCGGTATAGCCACCTACTTAGAATAAATGAAACAATGCGTTGTCGATTAGATTCCCTCTTCACAGTGACCTTCCCTGAATACTGATTAGCCACCCAGTCACCGGTTCTCATTCAACCTCACGTAACTGAGTCAGTGCAGGCAACATGTTGATCAATAAAGACGAAACGAGTGTTGATTGATTAGAATGCAGAATGTGGAAGACGGCTTTTTGTATTTCAAACTCAGTTCAGGACAATAAATTAAACATTGCACATGTTAAGAATTTAGGTGAACCGACCGGATAGTGATGTGTGAATTTTCACAAAACAAGGTTCTAATCGTTCAGCTCATATGAGGTTGTAAGGTATGAGCGGATGTTTCCTAACCGTCGTGCCACGCTCGGGCTATTTTTGATATGGTTAGACGTTTGGTTCGAACTGATTTAGGGCTAAGTTTGCCCATCCCATAAGGAACTTAATGGTAATCCCGAGATTAACGGATAAAACAAGGTTCAACTCAGTTGGATAGTTGAAAATGGGTCAAAAGATAATGATTACAATCTTGAGATTCGAGTCGGAATCGAGCTGTGCACGGGCCATCGCGTATCCATTTCGAAACACCCAAAAAAATCATTGGACGAATCACATAACACTAAACGGAGTGATGGTCAGATGGCCTTCATTTGGGAGTTGGCACGTGACTTGATGGTGGGGGTCTTTTCCATCTTTGTTGACGTGTAAGACCACCAAGTGGCAGCGAGAGCCCATGTGAATTAATCATCACGTAAACCACCTTCTGCTATGCATGTCCACAAGCTGTCACAGGTTGTCACGAGCGGTAGGTTTGTTCTACAGATAGCCTATTCCTGATGTTGACATATGTCCCGAAACGCTGATCAGTATGTGAATGGACAACGGAAAATTTTTGGAAGACTTTGTCACAGCGACATCCTGGTCCAAGATATCGTATTCGCATTTGAGACGTTATGTCTGTAAGAAGAGGATTAAACCCTGGGTGACAAGTGGCTGACGTAACAGCTCACCTAGAACATACAAGTTTATGTTGGGAAAAGTGTTGGTAGCGTTTCCGTAAAGAACTAGGGTATGCGAGTGATGATGAACGTGACGGAACCTCTCTGAATGGTCGTGTGATAACCTTTTTGTTAATACTGCTCGGGCTAACATATAGTAAAACGAAACTTAATGAGGATTAGCACAACAGGAAGAGGAAGAACGAAGGCTTTCGCCGTAATTTTATAGATTTAGAAAAGGAGTATCTCCTTCATCCAAGTTCGTTTTTATAATTACCACTGCATTTGCATCACACCGACTGTCAATAGATAGCAATATAGTTGTGGTAAACACTACTCACAGAGATGTAGGTCTGAACAACACAGAAGACAAGAATCCAAACATTAACCTCGGGAATAACATGAACAAAAGAGATGTTCACAATCTACAGTTGCATACAGTTGGCAACTCGCTGACCATTAGTACTGTTCCATAAAGTGTTTGCTGTTCTGGTATGAAATGCCTTCTGACGCTAAACCAAATGAGTGACTGTGAAATGACACAAAAACGGTAATTCCCTCAAGAACTGAAGACGGTTTTCGTCATCTCCGCACTTACAAAATAAACGACTCTACTACATTTCGGTTTCCCGCAGTTTTGTCTAGATTTCTGACTGTTTCGGAGTTTTCACCCCTTGAATTAAGTCCACGGTGGAAAATCGAAGTTCTGGTAGGAGTATTCGTCCGAAAAGGACTCCAAAATTACACACCATGCTGCAACTGCAAGAAAGTTGTTCGCAAATCACGTGCTTACACGATCACAAACTACCACTGATATTCAGACTATGCATGGACAAGAAGCCTAGCGATATGACGTAAGTTAATTTCTTTGAGCACACTCATTTTTTATCCTTTCTTAGACCTTTGTGTTACGGGTCAAGTCTCAATCAGAGTCTAAGCAATATAGCCAAATTGTGAACACTGTGTAATCATTAATCAATCCTTATCCCGGTGGTTAGATTTAAATCGATTCACCTTATTGTTACCCAGTCTGATTAAACGGGTAGTTGAAAATGATAGCATACTGAAAACTGTTGTACCTTCATACATAAATCTGGACCATCTCACAATATGAATTGCCTACTTTAACCAACTTTAATACCCGACCATAATTGTTACGACCATCTCTGCGATCAACCTTGACTGAACGACTCTCTGATGTGGACAAGAGAAGACGCCTACTCACCTAAGATAGACGCTTTCTGAGGCGAGACAGTAAACGAACCAACACATACAAAGGGTAATCGATGCTGTAAAAGTAACTGAAACCGGACCGTCTCGGTAATAATAGGCTAGATCGAAACATGGAAATCCTTACAGTTTGACAGAATTAACATTGAAGAGTGATGATTGCGGAGTTGTTTAACTGCAGAATAGATTTCTATCAGTCATCAATTATCTGGCCACTTTGATTTTTACGAAGCACAGGGGCATTTACTTTTTGCAATGCAAACGAAATGCAAGTAATATTGTGGGGGACTGTCGGGCAGGAAGTGTGAGCATTCCAACTCTCGGCGGAATACCCCAACACAGGGGAGGTGCGTTCAAAAACCCACGGTGAGCGGATGGAGAACGGCGTGGGCGACCGGATGGGTCATCGCTCAACCGGATCGGACCAACGGGCGAGACGTGGCGGCCGAACTAGAATGAATGACCAAATTGAAGGCGTGATTATTCCAACACTCTCTGGAATATCTCGACACGGCTGTAGAATACGTTCAAAGCCTACAGTAGATAGATGGAGGACAGCACGAGCAACCGGACAAGCCATCGCTAAACGAAATCGGATCAACGGCCGAGGAATAGCAGGCAGAAAACCCCCGGCTAGAAGGCGCCAATCACACACCTAAGCCGGGTAGAAGTGCTCACGACGTGCGAGCGGAAACCGGGGGGTGTTGTGGACTGGAAGTGTGATTCAAAATCGCGAGCGCTCATGTGGCATGGTAACTAGCGTGTTGGGCAATAAAGATTGTGCTTTGCTGGACGCCTTTTCGCTACAACATGGCATGGCAACGAAGTACACGTTTAGACAAAGGGAACAATCAGGATATATATTGCTAATCCAGCCGGAATCAGACAGTTTAAATTCTCCGTTCTTCACACTTTTATGTACATGAACTTGTTTCTCACCATCAAGCGTCCAGTTGAGTATTGTCGAACATCTGTGATTCTACATTTTTCAAGTTTAATACTGACCTATGCGGCTATGGCTGAGTAAACATTGTATCCCGATCATCACACACGGTTGAACATAAACATGAACAACACAGTTAGTCTGGAATAGCTCTGATAAGAGGATGCTTGATCTCTGGCAACAGTTCAACTAATATTTCAATACAGTGATGTTTATTTGCATAGTGTTGATGAGCTTCTCCCTCTACTAATGTTTTTCATGTAAAGGCAGGCCTTCAAAGCACCAGTTTCAGATGTAAGATGCTTGTGGTTTCAAAACCAGGTGAATCATCTGGTTAGCGAAACCCTTCTCTGCTATTGTTGTTTGCTATACTGTCCAGAAGTTGTATTACATCTTGTGTTCACTGATATACTTGCAAACCAACGGACATCCGCTGGGTGATGTAAGAGACAATCTAGACCATTTTGTCCTCCAGTTTAAAACCTTTGCAGTAATTACTGAAATCGGTGAATTGTGTTCCAAACTATGTTGTATAGGAGTTAGGTCACGTGGTATAGTGGAACAGAGTAAGTAATTGACGTTTTGAGATGACTTGTACTCTTGTATGAGACCACACTGCCTCAACAGCTCAATGTGGTTGTTCTGGGTACAGCTATCTTGTCTATCGGAATGTGAAAGTTTCAATCGTGTGTGAGCATTGGTGAGCATTGGTGAACGAGAATTACTAAAGAATGTGCTTTATGATAAAGGCTACCCGGAACGATTTATCGCCAGAAAAATGATCAGAATACCACATAAACTTGAAGTGTATGACGTATGAGAAAAGCCTTTTGTTTATTCGAGTACCGTTCAAAGATGACTATGCCACAGAAAGACTGACAAATAAGCTCAACCAGACAATCAGAAGGACCTATGCTACAGCCGAACTCCGTATTCAATTCTCCACATCCCCAATTCTCAGGTTTTATAACAAAGATAGACTGACAGTTCAGACCTCATCTATGTGTATCTACTCATTCACTTGTTCCTGTGGAGCAGGTTATTTTGGTTGAACGTCAAGACAACTTTCGAAACGAATCCGAGAACACCATCTACGGTGGCTGAGGCACGGAGAATCACGAATCACGAATCAACAGTGCTATTCTGGCTTATCTGATTGAAAGCGGACACCAGGTGAAAACTGATCGAGGCTTCAAAGTGGTATATCGAGGGCCAGGCAACCCATCAAAGGCTGTCCGAATTAGAACACTGTACTGCTGAGGCGATTGGAATCAGGCTACTTGACCTGGTATGATGTCATCAAGAGCGGTTTGTTCAGGTGCTGCACCTACCATGGCCACAAATCCACTGGATCGATGCCCAACCTGCGTGGCCAAACCAATGGACAAACGTGACGTAACCGACCAATCAAGCCACCGCCAACTGACTGACCAGTGACCTGGTTTCTCCGCAATAAGTCTGATGGCTCTCTCGATCCAACTGTACTAACTCCGTATGTAAGTGTACCGGCCTGAAGATGAATTATCGAAAACATATGTTTGCCTATGTCTTTATTCTCATTAACGTAATGGGCATATTTGAAACGTTAACTTACATCAACCAACTCCCCGTTTGCTTACCAGTAGTAATTGAAAGAAATTATGTCGCTTCACTTTGATCAGGTGGTCGTAATCGTGCAGTCATTGACTGGGGTTGACCGGATAGTTAGTGTCCTGAGACGATCGGACAATCGTAGGTTTACTCACTTGTGAATGTAACTGAATGCTTGGATCTCATCATTCAATTGCATCTCATTTGATATTAGTCAAACAGTGTCCATTCCATTTGCTCCAAGACGTAATCGAAAAGTCATTCAATAAAGTAAGATCTTTATTGTCCAACTCGCACGTTCCCGCGTCACTCACACACTCGTTCTTATGAACCGGGATTCCAGTCCACAGTGCAGTAGCAGCTTTCGCTTAAACGTGGTATGCACTTCTACTTGGTTCTGTGTGTGTTTGACGCTTTCTGTCGCTTGTCATTTCCCGCCCGTTAGCCCGATTTCGTTGACTGACGACTCCTTCAGTTGCTCTTGCTGTTCTCAATCGCTATGCCGCGGACTTTGACTAGATCTTACGACCGCGTCGAGAGATTCTACTGATTGTTGGAATAATCATGTCTCCGATTTGGTCATCCTATCACAATCAGAACGTGAACTGGAGTTACGTTTTCGGTTGTGTCAAGAATATGCACTATCACTGAGCTCTAACAACAGTGAATTTGGAGTTAAGTGCTTAGTTTGAAATGGACTGGTTCGAAAATCGACCTGAAATCGAAGATTAGAACATAGGTTTACATGTACATTCCAGCGGAATTACAACCGTCAACAACAGAAGATACCGTTCATGTGGAAAGAGATGACAGACCTAACCGCATTGGACCACACGATGTGCATTATTATGAGATGAGTATCTTCTGTTATCTACTGTTTTTTATCAGGTGGGTTCGCTAAACAGCCAATGATTTTGCTGTTCATACCGTGTACATGCTTGTAGTTCCCATGATACGTGACAACTTAGAATCGGGTGGCTGGTGTTGGTTGTTCAGCGCAGACCTGACAGCAACGTCGATTTTCCTGTTCTGTCGATCAGTTTGCTGAAATCTAGAAAGTTGGGTGGACGGATGAAGGTCACGTGTGGTATTGGGTTCGACATGGTTGACGGGGTGAATGTTCGGTCTTCAGCGCAGTCCACGTAAAAGATTCGCAATTGCTTTTTGGCTATCATATGTATTAGGACTGCTGATCCAGATGATCTCATGCCGGCACTTTTCAGAGAAGACGGAGAGGCATTAGTAGAGATGTTGACTCAGTTGTTTAAACTTGAATGGATGACAGAGACCATCCCTCAGTGCTGGGATCACTCGATAATAGTTCCCATATTCAAGAAAAGAGCCCGGGTCTGTTGTGAAAACCATAGGGGAATTAGTTTGACCTCAGTCATCTCAAGGGTTCTGGCATCCATTAGATTTCGTCGACTGACTGCAGTTCGAGAGGTAACCATCAGGGAAGAACAGGCAGGGTTTCGGCGTGTCCGGGGTTGTATAGATCGCATTTTCCCCTTTCGTCAAATTTTGGAGCAGCGTCCTGTGTACCGCCGGCCAACAATCACCGTATTCCTCGACTATAAAGGTGCGTTCGATTCAGTGAATCGATCTACACTTTTAGAGTTGTTTAAATGCAGGGATGCACCAACCATGTGTGTAAACATACTGTCGGAACTTTATTCCCATACTTCAGAACTGGTTGGGGTTTACGGCAAACTATCTGACAGTTTCAGCACCAGGATCGGCGTACGTCAAGGCTGTCCCCTTTCACCAATGTTGTTCAATTTCGTCATAGACGAAATAATGGCGGACTGTCTCCGACACTCACAAGATGCCGAAATGAACCTTCTGACTGGTCTTTGTAATGTTGACGACAAGTTGTTGCTGCTTGACAACTTTCAGGTAGCAAAAACAACGCTAAACGCAATTTTGCGTTCTGCCGAGTACTTCAGGATGCACTTTGCAGCCTCGAAATGCAAAGTGCTTTTTGTAAAATTGCTGTGATTACGTAGATTTATCGTTAGAGAGTGGAGCCATGGAGGTTGTTGACCGGCTTTTGTGCCTGGGAAGCTGCATCACTGGCGGCGGCGAATTTGTAGGGGATGAAATAAAGCGCGTATTTCTAAGGCTAGGGCGGTGTTTGCTAATCTGAGGCACATATAGCGACAGAAAGGTAATTCTCTGAAGCTTAAGGGTTGCGCATATCAGACGACAATAAGGGCTGTATTACTATACGGCAGCAAGACCTGGCCACTCAGGGTGGAAGACGTGAACAGTCTTCAGGTGTTTGACCACCGATGTCTGTGTTCAGTCGCTCGTGTCGGGTGGCATAAGCGAGTGAGCAACGAGGAGGTTAGGAAGCGGGTGTTTGGCACTGATTGTCAAAC
>JTDE01002480.1:12776-23089 GCA_014338405.1 Paragonimus skrjabini miyazakii
ATGACCTGGCGTAGACAAATGAAATCGTTCACGAAGGGTTTGGGCACTGTAGGTCGGGTTCGTCTGCCGGGCTGGAGCCCTGGCGACTCACAGAGTCGGTGGCTTGAAATGTTAGGTGAGATGGCGGCTAACCGAGCTCAGCGGCGTGAATGTTGTCGTTGTTTGGCCGAGTTGTCTGTGGAGTGAGTGCACCTAATGACGCGGGGCAGTGAAAGCCGTGAGGAAGCTGTCCTGCTGATGACGCCTTACTTTCTCTTACAGCTTGGCTTGTGTTTGCAAGACAGGCATTTTGATGTATGCCTGAATATAGACGTAGCTATTGTTTAGCAGTTAGGTCCCCTTCCCACCTCCTACTTTTTCTTCTGTCTTCCTGTATAGGTTTTTTTCCTTCGTGGTTGTGTGGCGGTTAAGCATTCGTGTGAACCACTGATGTATTGCTGTCTGTGATGATGGTGATGACATAAGTAGATCTGTACCTATAAATAAACGGACAGTAGTAACAACAACCTGGTTCGTTCATTTTGACTGAGTATGTTCACTCTCCGCAGATTCGTAAAAGCACTACATGCCTTAGGCTAGGGCACTGGACGAATAGTGCTGACTATGCTCTGCAAACTGCGCCGTTTATTTTTGTTCAGAAGTGTTTGCTATTAAACACTTGCAGAGATGTCCTATTCCACCAAAATACGCCCAGCATAACGTCAGTTGTTTGTACGAGTGTTATTTTGCATATGCTTAAGTCATTTACACTTTTGTGGACGAGCGGCAGGGTTACAAATAGGAAAATGCGGACATTGAATTTGTCGGACAGCAAGGAGGGGTGAATATATTTCCAGTCAAAAGCTGACAGTGTCTAGAATATCATGTTGAATAGAAGTCGATTCATGTCGATCGATGCATAGAAGTTACTGGATCAAGCATCACATATTTGCATCGAAACCTTGTGAACATCCGGTTGTGGTCTAGCAACACAGGAAGTCCAAGCGTGAAATCCAACTTACCGTTTTCCGGCTTTAACTATTGGGTTTATACATTCAATTTTATCGCTAGTCCGATTCCAGTAGTTTCACCCAGACACCAATGTGTTTGTACATTCATGATCAGGAACAGGACTGTTTAATTTGCATCACTCATTCGGCACGTAATGAACACATACTTTGAGGTTCGGAGACAACCCCACGGTCGCTTCCCGGAGGACATACCTTGGTGGGACAACCCCGCTTGGAGCTCGCATGTACAGAATGTGTGATGTTCCTAAGAGCACTGACGAAGTGTGCGCTCCCACAGGGTAGATAAAGCGTAGTTGCTATTGTTAGTGTTATCTCAGTATCCATTGTTCATCTCGCTTTTGATGACAACAAGCCGGTCGTCCGGTTCTCATTGTTTATTCGACAGTACGTCGGACTGCTGACAAATGGTCAGAAATTTGGTCAATTTCAAGTTGAACATCATTCACATTTAATATCGGCTTTCACATTCAGACAGACTTTTCAGACAGTCCCTCTTCCTTTCTCTCTGTCTTGAAAAGAAGTGCCAGTCCCGGGTTTGGCTCTTGATAAGTCATTAGTAGTGCACAGCTTCGTCCCGATCGGGATTTCAACTCCGGACATTTCTTCATCTGTTACATTTCATCAATAATCGAAGACCTGGTTCAGGAGGAATAATGAAGTGGAGGGTTCGACTTGATTAGAAATATCTTAATCGTGGGGTTACTGATCGGAATTTGTGACGTTAACCATGTCCCTTGTTAAGACAATCATTAAGACATCATTATTTATAAACGTTCATATAAGATACTTCAGCTATGACTGATGTGAGGTCAGTGGTGCGATGATCTGCAAGCCTGTTTCATAAAAGCGTGGCCGGGGTTCAACTCCCAACCGTGGCAAGAATATACGCTGCTGACGAGCCTTGACAAGAACGAAACTCGAGTCTATTGTTTCTTTTCGAAACAGGTAGGTTGGAAAGTCCATTCGAATGCAAAATTTACAATCACATGTGAATAATATTCAACATGAAACGCACAACACTTTCATCAATTCATCTGACTCAACATAGTTCTATCACGTTTTGCATGTTCACTGACAAAGATCAACACTTTTGCGGTGAATAACCAAGGTTAGAGAGTGGAACTCGTGAGTCGCATACTCATACTATTTGAGTAGTACAACTTGTTAGTTGGTCACTTGTTTATCTGATAGCAGAATTCGGCTACTGCTCTCACTGTTTTCGGCTTCGCAATATCACAAAACGAAACGAATTGAGGATAGAGAAAGAGAAGTATAATTCGAGTATCAGTAATTAAGCTTGGAACAAACATATTTGATTAAGCACTGATATCAAAAGTCGAACAATGTCTTAAAATTATCCTGATGGCCAGGCTGATTGGAGACTCGGAATAGTGTTACAAACATGTATACCAAGTGTTCACTTAAAGTCAACAATTGATGACGCTACTATAATAATTTATGGCAGTGTAATCTAGATTTGGCACTCTACAACTCTGGAGGAGTGTTGTTTACAGATTATATTAATCATCAGATGTTGTAACTTCACAGTGCAACCTCAAAGACAGATTCGAACTAGTCTTACGGATGCGTTCCGGAGCATGCGTGGGTTGAGTTAGAAATCGTTGTGTTTAAATAAGATCGCTTTCGATGTGTCGATAGTAGATGAGGACATGACCCAGCTTAAACAATCTTCCCGAGTAGGAAAGTCAGCTAACCGGTAAAACATACATCGAGGCCCTAAGCTGTACTTTCTCAGTCATCAAGGTGTCTCACACGGTATATGGTTGACGAGCCTGCATATATAACACACACAGTAGACATACCAGTAAGTTGAACAACCAGATAAACTTCTCCAACTGAAACATCTGGCAAAACAGAGTCAGTATCTCAAGTGTCATGTTGACTGAACTGGAAGCTTGACTTACTACATCACACAGTTGTAGAATAGCAGAACGTATTTTAAATCTTTTGTTTACAGTGCTGACCATTAATGTTGGGGATGGTGCAAAAGCTATTTAGACTGATGTTTATCTGTTTGTATTACTGTTGTCTGGTTGTCGGCACAGCAACAATCAGCACACGATTACTCAATAACCTCCAGGTTGATTCGTTGGAGATGAAAATTTTCTTGGGACATCATCAGATTGACGTTTGTTGTCAACGTTATGTTGGATACTGTAGAAGAATGTTCTTGTCATCAACCTCAACCACTGCGACTTCCATGAGCTGCCAGTCGTTAGCTAATGACAAGTCGGCTGCAACTTCCGACCAAACTCATTTCACTTAGTTACCCTCGTTACGTCTTTCCGATTGTTTTCTTAGTGGTTCCTTACCAATCCGTGTATAGGGGAACCAATTAGGTCCAATAAATTGTGCCAACCTTAATGGTACCATAGTCACTGCTACTGAGTGAGGATATTGATACCAAGGTTATTCGCCATATGTGGCTCATGGGTTATAAAGATAGCCTACGTATAGCATTATTCAACCGCTCGTTAGTAGTTACTAAGGCAGGTTAGATGGCGGTAGATTAAACAAATGAAACGGGATGATGTCCCAGTGGATGGTACAATACGATATACGGTTTTAGGATGAGTTAAGAAGAGCTGAGTTGCGGACCGTAAATGATTTCCGGAGCCAGTCAACCGAAATCTAGTTATTCATCTGACACATCTCCTCTACTCTACTTGGCTGGGACCGCTCTGGAGACTGTAGTGGTACAAAGAAATGAACGAACAACGATATAAAGCTGTTTATAATGCTTCAGCAATTGTTCACAATAGATTCCATCACACTAGATGCGTTGTAGGTAGGGAGATGTTTCTTATCGATCCAAAAGGAAACTCCAACTAATTCGGTGATGGCTAAACCACGATAACAACTACCACATGAAGCACAATGCCTAGTGAGGATGGGCGATCGTGATATGCTACTGACACGACTACTATTCAGTATTGGGACCAGAGCATATATTTTCACATCGAAGTAGCGGCAGGAAGAATGCAGGAAGAAACACCGAGGTGCAGCATTGCCCAAAATGGTCCTTGCTACGTAAAGGAACTGAGAATTGGTGTCTGTGGCAACTGAGACGGTCGGGGCCCGGTACCGTATGCAAATCGGTGTTTTTGTTTGTAGTCTTGTTTCAGCGCTTAACCCATGTGTTGCTTTCTCGAATAAATAAACCTTGTGTCATCTGCGTTTTTGGCTCACAACAAATGCAATGTACTGATTCAAGCAACTGACAAGTAGTCTATATTTCCAGCGAATATTAGTCGTGAAAATAGTGCGTAATGTGACAGTTAACATAGTGACAGACTCTACAAGACATAGGACATCTGGAAAACCCCATGAAGTATCTTAAACATCGAATCATATAAAAAAATGCCATTGAAACCACTTAAACTGGGACCCATGTAGTCTACCCCCGTAGATCTCCAAGCAAACGGGTCCGCTCTAAATAATCGGTTGTTCATCTGCGGCATTTTTTGCGGTTGGCACACTGAGCAACGTAATAACGCGATATCCAGCGAACTGATTTAGTTACTGAAAAGCCCAGAACTACAGTGTACGAGCATTGTGATTTATTGTTTTAAACACACCAGTACTCTACAAGGTTAGGTTTTCATTCGGATCGGTATGTGTCTGACGTCAGCCAAAGTAATACTGATTGAATCAACTCATTCTGTCAATCCATACTCATGACTTCTTACATATTCCTGGCTGCACTTCATGTAATGAGGTATTCTTTAACTGCACATCAAATTATCCTGCTGTGACGCAAAGAGTTGTGCTTCTATATTAAAAAAGCAATATTGGAAAGTACATATTTGGGCCCAGTGATGGTTCATCGTTGCAAATATGCCCATTACGTTAATGAGAATAAAGACATATAGGCGAACATATGTTTTCGATAATTCATCTTCAGGCCGGTACAATTATATAAAGAGTTAATAGAGTTAGATCGAGACATCGATCAGATTTACGATAGAGAAACTAGGTCACTGGTCAGTCAATTGGCGATGACTTGATTGGTCGGTTACGTCACGCTTGTCCATTGGTTTGACCGCTCAGGTTGGCCATCGATCCGATGGATTTGTGGCCATGGTAGATGCAGCGCCTGAACAAACCGTTCTTGATGACATAATACCGGGTCAAGTAGCCTGATTCCAATCGCCTCGGCAGTACAGTGTTCTAATTCGGATAGCATTTGATGGGTTGCCTGGCACTCGATATACCACTTTGAAGCCTTGATCAGTTTTCACCTGGTGTTCGCTTTCAATCAGATCAGCGAGGATAGCACTGTTGATTCGTGATTCGTGATTCCCCGTGCCCCAACCACCGTAGATGGTGTTCTCGGATTCGTTTCGAAAGTTGTCTTGACGTTCGACCAATATAACGTACCCCACAGGAACAAGTGAATGAGTAGATACACATAGATGAGGTCTGAACTGTCAGTCTAACTTTGTTATAAAACATTAGAATTGGGAATGTGGAGTTCAGCTGCAGCGTAGGTCCTTCTGATTGTCTGGTTGAGCTTATTTGTCAGCCATTCTGTGGCATTGTCAACGTTGAACGGTACCCGAATAAACAAAATGTTTTTTTTTCTTGCGACATGCACTTCAAGTTTAGGTGATATTCTGTTCATATTTCTGGCGATAAATCGTTCCGGGTAGCCTTTATCATGAAGTACATTCTTTATTAATTCGAGTTCATTTTCTAGTGATCGATATATCGATCCAATTCTATTAACTCTTTATATAATTGTACCGGCCTAAAGATGAATGATCGAAAACACATATTCGCCTATATGTCTTTATTCTCAGTTATCTTTTTTGAGGATGCCACATACATAGATAAAGATGATCATCAAAAAAATCGGCTGCTGTCGATAGTATTCATTACTACATTTATCGATTTTCGTGAAAGAGGATTAATGAACAGGATGATAACCGAACAAAGTCAAAGCATTGTGATTGTGGTAGATCTAAAAACCTATTAATCATGGAAATTGAAAGCATGGGGTGATGAATTAGGAGGTGCGGCCTATGGATACAAGTACGGCGAATATACACCAAAACAACACCTGGTATGCAGGTGAAACTGTCTATTCCGATTGAGTGTTTGGACAAAGTCCACGTTGTGTTTTAACCTTTGGTTGCTGTCAAAAATTGAATTCAACGGTGTGAATCGTCGTAGGTGTTTGGATTATGAGTCGGACCACCTACACAACGATTAGCGTCATACCACTATTGCTGGCAAGTGAATTTGTGCACACATTCCAATGTGGTCCGATCATTAATGTTTGGATTAGTTAACTAACTGAGCACACTAGATTAATGCGACGATCGATGGTCATATGAGACGAACTGAATCAAATTGCCATATGCATGTGGTAAGTTGTACAAGATAGTGATAATCATGATGCTAGAAAAAACTCTGATTCAGCTTTCGAGATAACTAGTTGATCAATAACCGCACGAAAATGATGATCAATGTGCGCTCGAACTCTGTAATTGTTATCTTTGTTCACAGTGAAACCGGGACTCGGAGGATTTTTTCGATAACCAGTTAGCCAAGTATGCTAAACAGAGATGTAGTTCTGAGGCCTTTAAACAACTCTGTTTTTAGTTTGAATACTGCTTCATTATTCTGACCTCATTATAGTGAATGAAGTAGAGGAAATTAAACATGTCCGTGCAGAGCTGCCGAAGCGTCAAAGTGTCCCGTTTTCACCAAGTTCACAGTGAATGTTGCATTCACATTGCAAGTATGATGTGAACAAAGCCTTCACTACGACAAAATGATCCACAGTGTTTGAATTCCCATGGTGCAAACCACGTTGACAGATACACAATAACCAGTTGTATGATCTAGGAAACTGCAGACATATTCCTCTGGAGAGGATCGGTTTGCCAGGAGGACATTGGAAACGAAACAGGACTGATGGCGTGCCACGGTGGGATGTCAGTATTTTCCATTGGCTTAGAGACGTTCGCAATGAACGAAGAAACTTGATATTTCATGTTGAATGGGTGTAAAATCTACTTAAGTACATTTTCGAAGCTCTTCTGCAAACATACAAATAACTAAGGCGTCATTGAACACTGATTTTCGAAGGCATAAATGACTATAATTTGTTGATATTTTCCCCCTGGTATTGTACGAAAGATCCTACATGTGTAAAAGAACGTACTCGTTAAACGGCTGAGGAAGTTCTGATATGATCACAAAAACAATTGTCCAGGTTGATGTAATCCCTGGAACGGGGGAACAGAAAAACAACGGGTTACTGTGGAGAGAAAACTTTACATTGGCGTGGGTATACGTTTGGATGGTCGATGCAATGCTAAGTGGATGATGCGAAGGAAGGTTAAGAGATACTGATGAAATTAAATATCGCCATACTACTTACGCTATCATGAGCAACTGTACAAAGAGCGGTTGTTAAGTTGGGATCCCTACCCCAATGTTAAGAAGAGCACGTGCGAACCAGGCCGAGTTTACTAAACGTCCGAAGCGCAAATGTTATCACTTGGACCACGCGTTACGCGTGAGTAGGGGGGAATAGTCGTATATATATATATATATATATATATATATATATGCCTAGACCCCTGACCTTTTTTCCTACCTTGACGAATGTACTGTCTTGATACGGCGGGTTCTGCTGACTGCGACCTAGGTCGTTGCAGATTCAACCACGTCAGATTGGCCAAAGGGGAGCAGCCAGACAAAATGCAGATATGGTCGTTGTATATGGGGCTAGTGTGTTGTGTTTTGGTTCAGTTTGATGGTTGTTTTCACCTGGTGTGATTTTGTGTGTATATGTGATAAGTTTGTCTGCGCAATATTTTTGTTCCTATGTGAGTGTGCTGAATTTCTTGGGGTGTGATTCACTAGTAACGATAGAAGACAAACGTCGCGAGATGTTAACATTTCGTTTACTCTCTTCAGTCACGAACGTAAAACATCGGAATATATAGGACATGCGAATAGCAACTTGTTCTAGGTGGTTGATGATGATGATGTGTGTGTGCATATGTGTTACTCGCTGCCTGGCGGTACAGGTTTTTGAGCCAAAGGCTTTGGTTGAGGGCCCTAATCACTCCCTGTTTAGGGTTAAGCGTCCTGGCAGTATCCAAAGCTGATGATCATACAACATAAACCAAATACCATACTGCATCGGCTGTCGCGCACGATAAACCAGGTCGCCCTATCTGCTGCACATGGCAGGGCGGATTGGCGAAAATATGCTACTGCTAATCACTCACCCTCATACTGTCCCCCCAATATTAATTCCTGAGCAGATAATGCTCACTCAAGTTTCAGTAACCTGAAGACCAACCTGAAACAGGCTCGGGGACGCAAGACATTCTGTGTTGGAGCATGGAATGTGCGCACGCTGCTGGATCGATGCAGCTCTAGCGGACGACCAGAACGGCGCACTGCACTGATCGCGATGGAACTGCGTCGCTATGGGATCGACGTAGCAGTCTTGAACGAGACAAGGCTTGCGGACCAAGGTAAGTTACGGGAAGCAGGTGCCAGGTACACCTTCTACTGAATAGGTTACCCGACAGACGGTGCTGGGGAGCATGGTGTCTGTTTCGCAGTCGCTGATCGCATCAACGCTTTGATGATAGGCGAACCGCACGTAATCAGCCCTCGAATGCTGTCTATGCGCCTGCGACTCGGTCAAGATAAGTGTGCTGCATTCGTTAGTGGTTACGGTCCGACTATGTGTCACACTGATAATACAGAGGACCAGTTCTATGATCAACTGTCCGCCACAATCCGATCGGTACCGGTGACTGATCGGCTGTTTGTTTTGGGTGACTTGAACGCTCGAGTCGGGCGCGACTCGGTAGCTTGGTCGGGAGTCCTCGGACCGCACGGCATTGGGTCAGTCAATGTGAACGGTGATCGTCTGCTCCGCCTGTGTGCTACTCACGAGCTGTTCATCATGAACACCTGATCTCAGCTGGATGCGAGCGACATCACGACGTGGACTCATCCACGAAGCGGCCATCACTACATGCTTGACTACGTGATTGTGCAACAGCTCGACATTCGTGATGTGCCTATCACGCGTGATGCGCAGCGCTGAATGTAGCACCGATCATAGACTGGTTAGGACTAAGTTATTTATCCATGTTCGCAAGTCTGTCTATTGTAGATCTTCCGGACAACGATAGAAGTTAGATAACAAACGATTAGAAAACTGCGAGACGAAGACTGCTTTTTAATGTGCAGTTGCCGCCCGTCTGCCACAACAGGACACCAAATCTTCACTATCTGTTGCCGCTGATTTGGCAGAGGTGCAAAGTGCGAGTAGACAACTGCGCACTGGGAAAGCTGCAGGGGGGATTGATTTTCAGGTAAAATCCTGAAGAATAGCAATCCAGCGTTGGAACGTGCTCTGTTCCAGCTGGTTCACCTCATCTGGGAGTCGGGTGGAAGGTTGCTGTGATAGTATCTTTGTTTAAAGATAAGGGTAGCAAGCAATAGCTTGACAGCTATCGGGGCATCAATCTGCTGAGCTGCGCAGGCAAAGTGCTTGCCAGAATCCTTCTTATTCGACTGAATGCGAACGTTTTGGAGGCCAATGTTCTCGAGGAGCAATACGGATTCCGGGCGTGTCTGAGTATGATCGACCTGCTGTTCTCTGCTCGAAGTTCAGCGAACACAACCAGCTACTGTATGCTCTCTCCGTAGACTTCACCAAGGCCTTCGATTCCGTGAGCTGTGAGGTGCTGTGGACGATACTCTGCAAGTTTGGATGTGCAGGTAAGTTCGTCCATTTGATTAGATTGTTGCATGTGGGCATGATGGCGAAGGTTCAATCGTGTGGATCGACTTTTGATTATTTTGACATTGTCGCTGGCGTGAAGAAGGGTTGTGTGCTAGCTTCAGCCCCGTTTAGTTTATATTTGACTACCATGCTAACAGTTTATTTTCAAGACTCTGAGGAGGACAGTGTTGAGGTTGAGTCCTAGGCGGATGGGCAGCTGCAGAATATTCGATATTTTGGTGCCCCAACGCGGTTACATACCTCAACGATGCGTATGCTTCTGTTCGCAGATGACAGCGCGCTGGTTGCACATAACTAGGATGAACTACAGCGACTAGCTACCGTTTCCGCGATCGCGGCATCCACGTTTGGATTGGACATCAACATAGGTAAGACGTTTTCCCTTCTTTCAGCCTTCGCCGAGTGGAGGTGCTGTTTCTGCACATGTGGCTGAGATTCGCACCAATAGAGATATTACTAATAAGTAGTTTGGCAGATTTGTGATTCTGTCG
>JTDE01002481.1:0-20361 GCA_014338405.1 Paragonimus skrjabini miyazakii
AGGGCGACAAGTACAAGTTATTTAAAGGGCACGTCATGAACACACATCCTCCCACCATGAGAAACAGTTAGGACCACACATGAGTATAGCGGTATAAAAAAGTCTCAACCGATTTTGAACAGTTCTGCTGGTTCGGACTGAGTCGAGTGATTTTTTTCCTTCGCTCTCACGACGTAGGCGTCCTTGGGCCGGTCACACGGTGGGGCGCCCTAACAAACCAGTAGTGAACTGGAACTCCAACTCGTTTTTACTAGCTTCACAGGGACTGCCGGTTGGATTTCGTGGGCTACAACTTGCTACCTAACAAAGCGACGAATGTTGTATTGGATTGGAGTCTCTACCGAGGTCGGCCTCGTCTATTCATCAAAACTTTGAAAAACTTACCACGTACTGTCGCTGCGATGTGTATGAATTGAGACTTTGGTTGGCTGGAACTTTACAGCTCGTTGAAAATTTGATGGGCCGAATTGAAATAGAAAGTATTCAGACTTGGTAACATAGGGTTCAGATTCATGATTACCATACACTTAGAACTGTTTCCTAACAGAAGTTTTCTTGTTCGCTCAGTGCACAATCATATGTAGCCCGATAGCTGAGAAACACTTTCTCCCTTCAAAAATCAGCACAGTGGTAGCCTAGTATGAGTTAATGTTTCTCACCAATAAGACGAACTGACTGGGATTCATGAGTGCAAAAACACGACTTTTAGCCTCCCATATGCAGATGTTTAAATATAATGGAGTCAACCAACTAGTTTCCTTCATTCTTCTAGCTGCATCTATTGAAACCAAACAGTTTTTCTTTCAGCAAGTCGACCGGTTTATCTCCCTGAGATGTGGCGTAGTCATAACAAATGAACAATGAAGTGATGATCATAAAGTCTTTAACTGAATGGTGTCTACAGAGTAAGATTAGTTTCTTTCCCACACAAGTCTTGTCAGCTGAATTTGAATCCATGTATTTTATTGTTACGCACAAGTAGTTGAACGTTTCATGTAGGAATTCGGCTAGTGTGTCTCTTATAGTTGATATTTTTCCAATAAGTCAGCCGTAAGGTTTAGAATGTACTTATATGTTGATTTCGACCTTAAGCAACTTCTGATTTTCATCCAGGGCATCAAGCTAAGGGGGCAATCGGAGAAGTAAAGGTAAAGCTCGGTGAGTATAGACAGCAAAAAGGACAGCACCAAAGCGATATAATTTGAGCTTCACCCACAATTCATCAAATCTCTCTCATCCTCATAGAATTTTTAGTCAACTGTTTCCCAAAAGAAGCGTTAGACTCCAGAAACGCTATTGTTAGAGATAGTCAGTAGTGCATGTCCTCATTACGGTCGAGATTTGAAATCCGGTAGGCACTCATGAGGTAACTGTTTTGACAACTACCTCATCGATAGCATACTGGTCATAACTGATTCGTTGTATACAGACGTTCCACAAAACTTGCTTGCGGGTAATTGATCGATCGCTTTCGGAGTAGACACAGTGACTGTCGTGTTAAGTCTCCTCTTGATAATCTCACAACGCTTTTCCTCCTTACTGTGTGGCCAGAAACCGGACAACGGGAAGCTTACATCATCAGTACCACACGCACTGACAGAAAGTCAGATGTCGATATGCCTGGAGGTCTATATTTTGCCGTTATTAAAACTTATAATCAGTCTTATACGCAACGCGTTGTTACATGAGAACAAAAATGAACTCTATGCTACAATACTAAAAACTTTTCAGAGAAATCTGATAAAATGAATCTTTTTGATAATTATCGAAACGTTACTCCCATTCGAAGATTGTTTGAATGTTGTTTGTTTGTCTGTTGCCAGGCTGATAATTTGCAACAGTTTTGACCTGTTAGTGAATTGAGTGAGATTCATCAAAAGCTGTCTGTAATGAGCAAAAGAAACGGCGCAATTCCAGTGCAAAATAAGTACCTGTATACGTATAGAAAAAGTGCTGTTTCGAACAATCCTCTAGTCAGACAGAGAAAGCTTACCATATCTATATTAATCACCAGAATTTTCCTCAACAGATTATCATCCTACCCACACTTCTGTGAAAACCGTGGAAATAAAACTGAAATTTAAAACAATAAGATTCTTTAATCTAGTGCACCAGTGTGAAAAGAAGGTATATACAGCAAGGTGCCACATTCCCCTAACTCTCCTCAGTCATGAATAACAACATTATAAAATATGAAAGATATACACTTATAAGATGTATTTCGATCTTGAATGGTTGTAGGACAAAACAGTTTGTTATATTACTGATAAGTAATTTGGCAGATTTTATAATTTATAAGAAACACAATTGCGGAAAATCTGGACTTCGGCTGGATTCGAACCAGTGACAGAAACAGCTCATCGGTGGCGTTGCTGGATTCCATCGTGAACTGATCGATGAATCCTGCTTGGGCAGTCAGTCGGCTGGATCATTTGGTGGATTTCATATGACACATTTGTTTGGGTGGGTAACTAGGTCCAAATGTGAAATTTCTGAGTTCCCGGCGTGGCTTTGTAGCTCAGCGGGTAAAGCATTTACCACGTTTGGGCATGTTATTTCTGTTGCTGGTTCGAATTCGGCTGAAGTTTAGATTATTCATAATTAGGTTTCTTCTAAACAGTTGATTGTGTCCACATGATCCAACCTTATCGGATAGGGATGATTAAATCGAAGCTGTTTGATGTTATAGTCCGCGTTGGTTCTTATAAGTCATATGGAGAAGATATTCTGGATTTTAACATTAACTGTCATCCTGTTTTTCTTCTAAAACTTGTGAATTTCGTTATATAACCGATCAAGTTTTCTAGGTATTTCAATCATCAGGAAACAAGGGAGGTGGTATAACCCTTAGTGCATTGCGAGTCAACTTGGACTGATCAGGGTTTGCAATTTTGTTTTTCATACCGGCAACATACAAACGTCATCTAGTAAGCATATTGTTTCATGGGATCCGACATATCTGCACCGAGAATTGTGCACAAAGTGCAAGAGAATATTGCGAATAAGATATCAAAAACAAATGAATATCTCGGAAAATTGATTGATACTCTCGGCAAGAAAAGACTGACAAAAACTGCTAGGTGAATCAATCTTACGAAGCAAGTTTTCATAAACTTACCCTTTACGAACTATTACACTATGACTGACGTAACTGGAAGATGATGGTCTATCATGATTTGTACCCACACTGTAGATGAATTACAGTTTCCACTTACCACTATGCTCAGCTTGTTTTTGTTTGTAACCTACCGACATTTTTAATCTTTCACGTCACGTAACAGTTGTAATAACATCTGTGTCAGCATATTCAATTGATGCCTGTGAAAAAAATGACCAAGCACAAGCTTAAATGCTGTGGATAATGACGCAAATGGCAATAACAACAGAATTAGTGAACTAAAATCATTACCTTATTCATTGTAAGTATTGTAATGGAACGTATTCGACCCAGTCAACCTAGTTGACATGTAAATGGGCAGTCGAAATTCCAGATTGCTTACAGTCTCCCAAAAATAGTCAATTTTTTCCGTTCGGCCCTGTGTGTGTATGTGTATGAACCGTCTACTCACACAGTCTGTTTATCTCGAAATGCGAAATCTTCCTCCACTATTATAGAAACCATGCATATACGCTTCTGTTGTCATTGTTACTTGTATGTTCCAAGTAGTCTTCCTCTACTTTCCCATCTGAAATTTAGCGACCCCCAAAAGTCTTCCCAAGTTGTTGGAAGTTGACATTGACAACATTTTGACAAATAGATAATCTAGATTTTAAGTAAGCTGCATGAATGCAAGTTTACCCCTTTGCTGAACGCACTTTAAGCATAAAGACACCAATTTTATATTGGAATAATTAAATTTTATTTGCGTTCCATTCCTTTGCTATTAACTCCAAAAAGCTTGGAAACATTCAGGATAACCCACTAGTTAGTATCCATGCCATTATTGAAGCAATACACTATCTAGGCGATCAAGCACGTCAAACTATCCACAGATCTGACCCCCAAGTGGATCTAACGTTACATCACCACACTAACATGAAGACATCAAAGTCATCCGGATTACTTACAGTTTTGTCGAGGTAGTCTACTGAGTTTGTCTTTTTATCCTTGTTGGCTCTAATTCTAACAAAACTTGTCTGACAATCTAGAAAGACTGATTAATTTGTTACAGAGACAAACTACTGTTGGCATGATGAATAGACAGATATTTGTAAAGCATGAGGTGGCCCCCCTAACTTTAACAAACGATATATGCTAACCTCAGAAGAACATGGAACTAGTATTCAATGTCAACGAGAAAATATGTCACGCAATGTTTGCAGTGCAACATTACCATCGTAAAACCGATATGTGAGAAGAGGTTGATGGGACGTTATGGAAACCCAATCAAAATTGATAAACCTATTCACGTAACTTTGGCTGTGCGGTGAACTCTGGGTAGTGGCGGTAAGCCGTGAAACTACAGCTTAGTAAGTCAAACAAAAGCGATGAAAAACATCCCCAATACCACGTGAAGACGTAAAGTGCTGGGTCAACTAGGTTAACCCAACGAACGAATACCCAATCTGACGTCACACAGATGGTGTAAACTAGGTCCGGTTCAAATGGTTAGCGCCATCGGACAAGTGGAAACAACTGCTGGCAATGAGAAAACGTTTACAAAAACGTATTCGGACTGTGTTTGACGACGGCACTGCATATGAACTGAAGCGCAGGACCAGCAAACTGGACAGGGCTGAAACATTGCCAGTTAACGTAAGGCGAAAAACTGTATCTGACCAAAAGAGACGTGTTTGATTAAACAAAGTAAATCAATTTTCACTTCATCGGTTGTACGTTAAATCCGGTGTTATGGTTGCGATCAAATGTATGTAAGAACCAGTGTGTTATTCCAGGCTTCCATGACTGCTTTTTGCAGACCGCAGCGCACCGCAGTTGCAGATCCACCGGACAGATGGATATAACCGCAAATAACTACTTGGTTTGATTTACTTGATGCCATTTGGCTAGACAAATCTTACTTAAGACGTCCGTCTAGGATTCAAGTATCTTCTGTGGATAAACTGAGTAAAGCAGCACTGACTAGCATTCCCAAATCACTAGCTTTACGAATTAAAACCTGTAGGACTGCTTGCAGTTTGAAATAAACTGACTGTGTTTACAGTCCCAGTTCTATATTTACTCCGTCAAATTTGGGCTTTGGCTCAAGGACGTCGTTAACTTGAAACATTTCGTTCTCTCAAACTTGAATAAATCAATGAGAAGACGCAAATCATGTGATGTTCTCCGTGATAATGTCATATATACTGACCACACATGAACATGTAACTGATTTTAAACCAGCCAAAGTTCCACAGGGCAGAAGCCATCAAAATTATGTGAACGCTGAGTACCAGGGTAGTTGCAACGTCAAAACAGATTACTTTTGAACACACAGGAGGGATTGTGACGTTTGATAGCCAAACCCTCAGTAAACTAAAACATGCGTTTCCGGCTGCCCTAAAAATCACTGCGAATATGTCAGTAACTTTGGCTCTGTATGCTGTTTATGTGCTTTGCAACCAACGATACTGGACTAATATACGGGCGCCTGACGCTTCTTACTGTGTTTTTAGTCATTTGAGAACATATCTTTGTTGGCATGACAAATGAATACTTGGATTACATGCCCAACTTGAACGTCTTTAAGATCAGCTTCAGCAAAATTCACCAGCGTCTGAGGAAAAACAAAACCGGCTGAAAGCAAAACTAGTAGATGTCGCCTACCAGTATCAGAATTACAAGTGAAGGCGTCACAACCTAATAATACCGGCACACTTTCAAAGCTTGAAGAAAATAAGACAAAAGGATAACTTGACGATGTTAAATCCAGTCAAATCCTCAGGGGTGATGCTGACGGTCAAAGCGGAATACCTGGAATATATATATGAAATTCTCAGTGGCACTCAGAAGTTCCTCCCAGATGATAATCCTGACAATGTCCGAGAAATGGGAGAGGAAATCTGTCGCAAGCACGAAGGGCTGAGGATAAATGGCGTAATCTCTGTCGATCACTGCAGGCTGATAAAGTTAATCGGTTAACGCACGCCGCATCTGTACGGACTGCCCAAAACCAACAAACCCGATGTCCCATTTCGACACATTATGTCTGTGTGTAATGGACCGCAGCATAAGCTGGCCCACTGGTCAGCTGATTTGCATGAACCAAACAGAAGACAATTTATTAAGTACAGCCTGAAAGACAACTTCGAATTTGTTAAGTGTAATGATGGTTTAAACGTCAAAAACAGACGGATGTATTCATTTGATGTGACGCCCCTGTTTACTAATACTCCGCTTCACGAATCAATTGATAGCATATGCGAATTTGTTGTCAGCAGCAGTGCTCCGCTTTTCACCCCCATGGTCGAACTGGAATCATTAGTACTTTTGTCTACACAAAATGTAAGGCTCAATTTTCAGATGCAGTTTTCGAAAAATGGACGAGGTTGCAATGGTCAGCTGGCTAGGTCCACTTCCAGCGAACTTCATCATAGCTAGAGTAGAAATTACATTATGCAAAAGCTTATCAAATCCGTTGTTGCACAGACTCTACGTAGATTATATTCTGGCCATTTTTGAGAGCTCAAGTGGCACAAATATGTTAGTCTTGGATTTTAACGAAGCTTATCCGAACTTTTAGCTATAGACAGAGAACAGAGTGAATGACTGTCTTCTGTACCTGGATATTCTAGTCACTCGAAGATCAAATGGCACAGAAATCTGGCACCACAACAAGTCATGTGGTTGAGCCCGCCACTTCGTTTACGGTCCTACTGCACGATCGCAACCACAACATTTCGGAGTTTCCGGAGGAGTTGTTAATGAAGAGTCACGCACTGGCCCTCTGTTGGTAAAAAGTATTGACGCAGTCAACTTCGTTGCCGTGACAGTGAGACTAGTGAACCAAACCTGATGGCACTCATGTGACGTTCGTTAGTTTCATCGTTTTATCACCATGCGCTGAATCTATATAAACGAATGGTGTATGTAATCGGCTGATGAGAATAAATGCACTTCCTTCATCTTGCAATACATGTTTTCTTTACACCTTGGTGAACTGGATAATAGGAACTCAGTGTTTCAATTGAAGAAGTTTAGTTGTAAAATCGCACGGTCACTTTCACCTAACTATAAAACATCGGATTCTTATGGTTGCAATTGGCACATTCTTCCTGTTAGAGCTTTTACACATAACGATTTGTCTTATCGTGGTCTTAAACAGATAACCAATCGGTTTTCAAGATGTGCAGCAACGGCATTCCCATGCTCATGTGTGTAATTCTGTTTTCATACTCCCCATATACATTTAAGAAGGCCCTTGGCCCATGTTGCTCTGTGCGTGAGTAACGTTCATTGGAAAAGCTGCGGGTAATTTTGAATGGTATCCACAACAGCACATCCATATCAACATTGAAACCGTTCTATATGTGAAAAGTCGCCTGCGAGAGCAAGACCTTCTTCACAAAAGTCAGTGAGATTTTAAACGCATACAGTCAGATTCATCATAGTGACAAGTAACTGGATCATCCGATTTTTGAAGATTCTGGAGTGTGTTCGAGGGTTGATGTTTTGAAATTAGACTTTAGCATTCGTTTGATGGAGTGGTCAAAGAAACACTAGTGAAATTTAGATTATTCTCCTTGGTTCTTAAATCGGTGTCAAGGCTCTGCGGATATTCGTTGTCGGTAGTAGTTAAGGAAAAGTAACTAGTGTTGCGATTGAAACGGAAGTTTGGTCGGGAAACTTGTTTATTGCACGAAATTCATTATACGTTATATGAAAATATAGAAAACTGAATGCGAATGCTTTACATGACTGATGCCTATCCATGTCCGTTGACAGAACTGCATCGTCATTCAGTTTGGTGATGTGTCCCATGACATCTTGGCGTTAAGGTCTCTCTTTTAGTCCATACGCATACGATTCTTGCTGTACAACCCACAAACCAAGTTGTATGTTATAAAAAACTAGACCATGATTACAGAGGAAAGACGTTGTTTATTTTTGTTGTCAGTATCTAAGGGCTTTATATGAAGTTTCCGCTTTGGCTGACTGCGTTTTTTGAACTCCAGGTCAGGAAATAATTGTACATCTCAGTATGCATTGATTTTATTACACAAGGATGCTTCCGTTATCGATTCGACAGTGTCAGACATATCTGTGAGTAATTCTCCAGCAACATAAGAAAATAGGCTGACCAGATATTTACTTTTCTGTAAATTGAAAGGAAACTTTAATAAACTGAATGCGAGCACTATAATTCTGACACTGTTCTTGCCGAGTAAACGTTGTGCGTCATTGGAAATGGTGGTAATTTTCAGCTGACAGAAAAAAGAGAGGCAAAAACATATTCATGCAATATGGATAAAATATACATCGATAACTAACCTTTGTGACAAAACATCACCCTACTCGCCAAGTACTGAATTTGGTTTGAACATTGTATATTCTGAATTTGAAGGCCAGGATGAACGGATTAAAGTACAACGTGAAGTTGCGAAATTATTCAGAATGGTGCGCACGTACATTCCAAGCATTTCTGGTGTTCACTTCATCTTGTTGCTTTATACAGATTCAAAGAACTCGCCAAAGATTATCAACAAAACAAAGAACCGCAGAAATAAGATTAACCCGAATTATGACCTTTGCTGAACTAAAAGTTCTAAAAACTAGTACATGAGGAGCGCATGAACACAACAGAAAAGAAGCATGCTGGGGATCTTTACGCCGAAATAAATTATTCGACGACTGTTCCAACAGGACAAAAGTAATTGAGAAGGACAAAAGTCGTGCAACTGCTATACTGTCAAATGTCCCCAGCTGTGACCTGTAAACAGCGGCATCATTTCAAATAAGCATATTGAACAACAACTTGGCAGTGGTATCCACATAACATAACTTCATGCCTATCAACTCAGAAGCTTGTGCTAGGCGTGCTGAGTTAACAGTAAGTCTACAGTCACGTTTAAGTTAAATCTATATAAAAAGTCGTATGGTGTTCCCACCTGTCAGTTTTATTTAGTCTTTAATTTCCTAGAAATCAACCGATCTCAAAACACTTGAGTTTCAACTGAGATGAAAATATCGACGTCAGCAGCATGCTACATTACAACATAGTGGTGCTGTCACTAGTTCGATTCCAGCCGATAATCATATTTTTCGCAATCCAGTGTTTGCTAATTTATCCAAGTTGCCATACTACCTTTCTCTTCAACCAATCGGGTTCATTGCTGTGAGCACGACAGCAGCCAGTTGTGGTCGTTCTTTCCTTGAATCATAACATCATTTTTCGCTGACTATAGTGTAATGGAAAGATGGTCGGTTGCCTACCCAAATTTCCACTGTATAGGTTAACAATTAGTTTAACACGTAATCAAAGCTGTAGTTTGTCAACCAAGAATGATTTGTGCACACTCACGTCTTCTACAAGCTTGAATAACCAGTTTCACGGATATGCGTTTAAAACCAGTTATGGTTGAATGGATAGTTAGTATCTACCCTTTAGTCCATTAGTCAAACGTCTTGAAATTAGTTATTCTCACTTGGAAGGCTCCATCATGGAATCCATATTTATTCTCAAGATGTTTACAATTGTCACCTGTGACAGCCATCCTTTGTTGAATATTTTGGGTGGACAGTTTTGCTTACCTCTGTTCACATGAGTTGGTTCAACGTGTGTACCAATAAAAACTTTCCTCATCTATCACGTATACTGAATTACGATCATCACAGTGAGGCGTGTTAAAGAATTCGCACACGTATGTCACAAGCGAGAAAATGGAAGACGTCGTTTTCTCAACCAGCTGGAATAATAATTTCTAACATAAAGTTGAAACGGATTTAAGAAATACTGCAATAAAAACATTTGGATCGGTGTTCTGTATGATCTATTGACAAAAGAGTAATTAACAATAGGCAGGGCGCATAACATTCTGAATAATGTCAAACCGATAATCAAGACTAAGGGGGTATGCTCCCGTTTTGCAAAAATATCACAAGAAAAATAAGGGAAAGTTAAAACTTAAAACAGAGCTCTCCGAAAACTTTTCAGCACCTCCAAAATGTCGAAACATGTCCTAGTTTTGATCAAACAGCAACAAGCAAACTGGTCAAAACGCACCAGACAGCCCGTTATTCAGTGCGTTAGTAAGTATTTCAGTAGATTGGCGGACGATTTATAGAAATTTAGCGATTTATAGAAATAGAACGCATAGCACCTACCACGAAATTGGAAGATGACATGTTCTTTTTGTGTAGCGTCTAGGGATGAACTAATCCAGCTGGATCATCTTGCACGAAAACATTGGGTTCACGTCTAACTAACTGGATAAACGAATTTCCCGTACACCGTTTTGACCAAAAGAACAACTAGTTCTTTTAGTAGAAGCTTAGGCAACAAACAATCAGATTATGCCTTTGTGTTAAGACGTTCAAGTCCGTTTAGTTTAGATAGCACAGTGTTTCTACATTGTTCTCAAGAATGAGAAAATTTCCACATTACATAAGATGAAACAAAGTGAACGCTTCTCATATGTTCAATTATTCCTTCAAGTTCGAATTACACAATATAGTGATATACCTGTCAGATTTCTTGTTCCATCCATATCACGTGAAAACAGTTGTCTGTATTTGCGTTTCCCGCACTGTAACGATTCAGATCGCAGCACATATAGACTGATGTAAGCTGTCAATCGAAATTGAGGTTTTTCATCAAAGTCTACGTTATTGTGAAAGATATTATGTCGATCAAATAAACATTTGTATAAATACACAACCTCTCAAAAAAGTGATCATAGGGACGTACAGTACCACTTGCAATATCATCGCTTGACACCTGTAAGTTAATGAACACAAAGTCGACATTACTACAACTTTTCACCTTGTACAGGCTCCAAAATCTTGAAACTTTTAAGAAGGTCCTTAGGCCGTGATATGATTCTTTAAGTATAATTACAAATGACTGCTTTCTTTTTTACTGTATTAAATCATTTTTCTATTTCACATTCTTATCCTTTAATCAACTTCATATTCACTAATGTTTCGGTCCTTTTCAGAAGTGAATTCTGAGGTTGATACTTGTTAATCTAACAGTCACAAGTTCCATCAATCTCATCGCAAACTGTTACCACAAAGTATTTTATAATAGTTCCTAGAAATATCATATACAATCCGGAATTTGTGAGGATTCTTCCCTTCCATTGTGTCTAGCACGTGGTTATAGTCTACTTCAATCCAATAATAAAGTATAATTTAACTATACTTCTAATTTTATCTCATTATTTTGTTTAGTGAGCCCACAAAATTGTCACACCGAAATGCTTTGGCGGAACAGATAACTGTATACGTCAGAGAATGGTCTAATATGTATCCGCTTGAATTTGACATTATAACTGGGTCACGATAAGATACGTTTGTTTATGGCAATTTGTTAGGACTTAGTCCTCATTGATTTTTCTACTCCTCTTATCTGTCATTGCAGTCTATTCATAATTTACCACCATAAGTAGTGTACGTTTTGAACTTTCTTTTGGTAATTAATTATCGCCCGGAGGTCATCCGTTAACGTAATCAGTCAACAAATATTTCGGGGGGGGGAGATGATCTGGCGCCACGTTTTCGATTATCCCTTAGCGGAACAAAACCTAAGTGATTTTACATACTGACATGGTTTACAAAAATTTAAAGGTCACAGATTGGCAGTTCATATAAAATTCATCCAGACAATTTCGAACTAATGTAGATACGACATTTACGTTTGTGTTTAAAACTGTGTACCAGACAGCAGACTTTGGTGAGGTATTTACACAGACGGAGGAAAAATCTGTGAACAATCGTCAGCTATTTTTGTTTGTGGCAATTTGTAACATCTATTCACATTAAAACGTGTATGTCATCACCCAGTTTGCAACAAAATGAACGATCATCGTGTCAAAATAGTTACCCCGAAACTAGTGAAGAAGTAATACTTCTCGATCAGAGCATAATTTTCCTACTATACTAGTACGTTAAAAAGGAGTATTAACACTCAATTTATCACAAACTTCCTGTCATCAGTGTTTCATTTAATGACGTATCAAGCCATCCGGGGTCAGTCACTGATTCACAAGATACGGTAGAAACGTTTCGGTAAGTATAATAGATTGTCACTCATTCAGATACTAGGCAGTCTATCGACAGGATATTAAGACATTTTCTGATGATTAGGATCAAGATCATGATCAGTATGATCATGGTGTTCACGATTTTCGGGAAGGAAAAGATGCACAATGCTCAGGAGTCATGTAGGATTTTTATTCAACACCTCCTCATCAAGATCCTTCTTCTGTGAAGTCGATAGTTAGCCAAGAATGCTTCCCATTAATTTCCGTACAACAGCTACTCATTCAGTACATAGTACAACTTGCCTTGTCGGAATTGCGAGCTGACGTATCTAATCTGGTCCAATCATAGGCAACTGGAATTGACATCCGTTAACTGATATTCAATGATTTACTGAAAGCACACGCAGGCAAGTTCGACAATCTTGCACATAACTCCGCCACTATCTAGACTCTTTAATAAATGATAGCAGTTTTGCAAAGAGGCGGCTGAAAAGTCTTTGTGCATACGAAACCTACAAGCAGCAAATAGTGGTGTTCAACTTGTATCTAGCAACTTCATTTCAACGTATGAGTTTGCCATATATTTCTAATCTACACATACACGTAATATTGTTAAAAAAGAGAAAATCAGCCGGAACCTAGGACATGGAAAACTTGTGCCAAACAATCCAGTTTTTTGGCTATTAAGATATTTTGAAAAAGTTCATAAACCAACACCAACAAATGACGTGTTATAAGGGAGGTTAGTGTTATGAAATAAATAGGTACACATAACGGTAAAAGGGAAATATTGTGTAGGGGATTCTTAGGATGCATTTTTAAAGAGCTGTAGAATTTCTCCTTAGAGGTTTAAAATAAAAGGAGTGTAATGATGGAGAACCATCACATTATACTACTGTTCAGCAGTCGTGTGAAAGTCCACAGTGAGAAACTGGAACAAACGAAGGAAATACAAGAAACATCAAAAGGTGTTACAAATGCTTTTTTCTTACATGAACTTGTCATTGAGAATTATAGCATTCCGCGATTGTATTTTCGTGTAGATGAGTGTTTGTCTTCGTTGCGTAATTTAAGCATATACCGTCTGTGTTGATTATCCAATTGAACAACTTTTGTTTCAACTGCACTGTTGCTTGCAACAGAGGTATTGTATTTATTGAAGAGATTCCACTGATTCTAAACGTGTTTTACTCTTATTCATTCTGTTTCACTAAAATGTTAAACACAGATTAACACTCAGTGATATTGTATATAGAGGCATATAACTAAAACGAAACTATTCCAATCAAAAAGATTTTATCAAGGAAATTCGACCGGGGGTAGGAACAAAACTTTATTGTTTTTTAATGACATTTGCAGAAAAGTTCTACAGTATCGTAATTCCAGAAGGCATAGTTAAACTTTTCATCTACGCATGCGGTTAGGGAAAAATTCCAATCCTTCTAATCAGTAGTCTGGCAGTCAAAGGATTCTTTGGAAGATTGTTAAACAATTCAAAAGTTTACAGCTGCGCATTGGAAGTTAATTAGTTATTTGAACGGTACAATGGTGTTAAAGATTCCATTGTAAACTAAGAGAAAGTACTATAAATCGGTATCCAGGACTGCGCAAAATGACCTTCTGCGTGATATCTTGCGTGTGGCGTGCTTGGCATCACAAAAACGTTTTCGTTTCACGTCAGACTGGAGCTTGAAGAAATTTTGGAAATAGAATTAAATATGTGGGGTCTCAAGAGTGGATGCAGTTACCGTAATGGTGAACTTCTCCAACACGTCGTTCCATTAGAGGCAACCAATTGTATCAATTATCGGTTAGGCCGTAGACCAACAAGACAGAGCAGTCAAAGAAGGCGTAACTAGAAGAACGTTAGAAATCAATATTAGTGGCGTCGTGCTCCGGCTGACGGCAGTCATAGGATCCGACACATTCAATCACAGTTCGTCGACGTGCACTGGAACAGCAGAGCTATAAGATGTGAAGTATATGCCTTTTTCTGGCAACTCCCGTCTGTCCCAAGCCTGTGACCAGCGCGACAATAACATATAAAAGTCTCAAGTGAAACGGTTGATCAATCCAGCTTTTCATTTACACCCTTCATTGAGAACACCACAAGCAAACAATGACGCTTAGTTGCTTTTGGACAAACTGACAACCGACTGCACCAGTCGATCATCATAGCGGTTTCATCCTGCATTAGGACGGTTAATTTTTAAATGGTCGTTATGATCCAAGGCGACGCTGTGATGCTAACGCTGTGGACAACTGGGGAGAAGTCCCTCATTAGATTCTTATCCATTCAAATGGGCAGAAGCGATTGAATGCTTCTAAGTCTAGAAGTGTGCTTTTATCACAGTGACCAAAACTTACAACCCATGTGCATGATCCTCAAGCAAACAATGGACCTGGAACGACTGTTCATTGTTCACAGCAGAGTTTCAATGTGATCGCTCATAATTGGTCACCAGCGACTCGTTGTAGCTGATGGGCTGGGCGAATTCGATAATTTGAAGCAGTGGCGTCCCGATATAAATTTTGAAAAAGCCTACAGTATAGAGTAAGATGTCTTGTGCACGAACATTTCGTTCGCATCTCATCTGTTACTACAGCGAAATTAGTGCAATCAATATATAGCAAGCAGGCATGGCAACAATGGTGAAGAATGCGGGCGTGATAAGCGAGGTCAGAATGATCGAGACTCAAGAACAGGGCATTCGGATGACGAAACATGAGGCTGATAAGGACGATTATGTTACAAGGTAAAATGATCATGAGCAGTTAAGTGAAAAGTGGTGGGAATGTTAATAATTACTTTTAAACTGGACTGGAACCGAAACTATTAGACAGGTGCACGGTAGAAAGTGAGATGCAACGTTCAGAACAATGTGAAGTTTTCGGGAATGGGATAAACTTACCACGGGGAGGATAAATTGATAACCATTTGTTTCTGGACACATAGTACCGGGTTGGTTCGACGAATGGCAACAGCCTCAGCAAATCGTGGACTTTGCTTCGTTCTAAGGCGATATATGAAATGAAATGCAGTATCACCACAGACTCGATGGCCCGTCTCGTGTGAGTGTTTCGTGATTGCACTTCGGGCGACACTAGTTCCGGTGGTACCTAACAATTTTGGAATGTGTTCATTGATGAGTGTTTCCATTCGCCTTGATGTGCGACTAGCGTACTTGCATTCAAAGGTACAGGTGAAACCATCTGTTACATCTGATTGGGCGATCAAGGCACCCGGGTCAGTCCTGGTTTAGCTCGGTAGTCACGTAGTTTCCTCAATGAACACCACCTTCGCGCCGTTGCGGATCCGTCTTGTTGGGGCTGTAAGTCTTCTTCTTTACATGGCAGACGAACGTATACATTTTTTTAGTAGAACAGTTATTATAATGGGTTTATGTCCTGTTAACTTAGTGTATTTCTCAATTAACATAGGTGGATAACTATTGTCAATCAATGTATCACGAAGGAGTTGTTCATCACTTTCGTTCTTATCAGGTGTGACAATCTTACGAGCCCTATAGAACAAAGTACGAAGGAGGCCACGTTTGTATGAAATTGGGGCAAAACTCTTAAAATATAAATATCGTCTAGACCAAGTGTTCTTATGGTATATGCTTCTAGACACAGAACCATCTATGTTTCTATGCAGCAGAACATCGAGGCGAATGGGAACACTCATCAATGAACACATTCCAAAATTGTTAGGTACCACCGGAACTAGTGTCGCCCGAAGTGCAATCACGAAACACTCACACGAGACGGGCCATCGAGTCTGTGGTGATACTGCATTTCATTTCATATATCGCCTTAGAACGAAGCAAAGTCCACGATTTGCTGAGGCTGTTGCCATTCGTCGAACCAACCCGGTACTATGTGTCCAGAAACAAATGGTTATCAATTTATCCTCCCCGTGGTAAGTTTATCCCATTCCCGAAAACTTCACATTGTTCTGAACGTTGCATCTCACTTTCTACCGTGCACCTGTCTAATAGTTTCGGTTCCAGTCCAGTTTAAAAGTAATTATTAACATTCCCACCACTTTTCACTTAACTGCTCATGATCATTTTACCTTGTAACATAATCGTCCTTATCAGCCTCATGTTTCGTCATCCGAATGCCCTGTTCTTGAGTCTCGATCATTCTGACCTCGCTTATCACGCCCGCATTCTTCACCATTGTTGCCATGCCTGCTTGCTATATATTGATTGCACTAATTTCGCTGTAGTAACAGATGAGATGCGAACGAAATGTTCGTGCACAAGACATCTTACGCTCTAATGTCGGCTTTTTTCGAATGCGATATTGTTCTGAACACCTCTGATCACATTCTTAAAGTCTTGATGAAAAATGGCTACCCAGGATTATACATTAGACAGAGAACATCAGAAAGATCTCCACGTTCGCGAGCTCTTCGAGTGGGGAAGAAACTTGCATCAGCCAGCCTGCCATGTCTGCGGTGAATTTCCTTAATTATACATTATGCAACGTACTGCTAAGAACCTTCCTGGTGGCAACATTGAGATGGTAGCTCATGAGTAAGCGCATATTATGTCTCAAAGTTGCAATCACGGTGCATATGCGCACTCATGGTATGGTTACTTGAACTGACTCCTCCTGTTACATCGTGAAGCATACTGGACGCACGACGCTTGCCAAACGCAAGTGGAAACACCATCCAGCATGGTTTATAAAAGTCAGATACTCAATAACCAGCTTTACTGTAAAGCATCTGGGATACTGCAGTAAAAACGTGAAACTCAGTCAGTCTTTTCTGTTACCCACATAGCGTGCAAACAGCAGCCAAGGTCAGTGCAGCGCCTAAACATAGGGACAACTGAAGAGACCACTATTCGATTACGTCATCTTGTGTTATGCTGTCACAAGCTGTTGCATTCCCTTGACTTACCATCCGACTACCGACAAACACGCACTCCAATGATACTGAACTAGCGTGGACAGAGAGTCTTGTTGATGGATAAGATTACTTCGGCTGCTCTCTTGCTGACCGATTGTAACAGCGTTTCGTGTCATGTTAATCAGCACATATTGGTTTGAAAAGGGCAAACAAAAACTGATATGACACAATTTACGCTCCCGTGTAATTTGTTGCCTCTCTACTGTTGTTTACTGCAGACACGTTAAACTTACCGAATCAAGGTATGCCCAAGCATCAATCGTGTACTCTCAGTCTTTCGTCTGGTGTATTCACATCTTCAAGGGGAAATGGTTATTTTAAATATATTACCTTACCAACGAAAAAGTAATGATCTGATGATAAGTTCCTCAAAAACATGTTCGTCAAATTGAAGTGTTTGTTAAAGAAATCAGTTAAAGCGAGGGACGGAAAATTCTCATTTTCACAAACACTCCATAAAAATAGTTAACAATGTGGCTAACAAATGAAAGGGTCTACAATATGACTGGACGTGGTGATCATTGAAAATGACCACATCTTGAGAAAAAAAACGAGAATGCAGGTCTATTCGAACTGGGTAGCCTTGTTTCACTGAGGTTCCATAAGTTTATTTAAACATGAGAAGCGACATAAGAACTAAGATATTCTGTTAATTCCAAACATTGGATTTTTTAGGTTAATACGTTGCATTCTTTAGCTCAACTAAATTAACCTCTTGTACTTACATATTCAAGGTTACAGTTATATAATGTTGCATCTGACAACCCGTCTGAATAACCAGTTCGGTATTAGGGCGGTTTACTCAAATGGCCTACTTGTGAGTGGCCGCAGTTTCAGTGAACTATTCGTTAATCTCCTGCGAAGTACACAAAGTTTGCCTTGTGTTCAAAAAGTTGACCTTACTACCAGCTCATGTTTCCTAATTACGAGTGTACGTGAGTCAGTCGAGAGTTTGGTGAGTTATGTGTTTTTTGACTGTCCTCCAGCAGTCTACGCAAGCCATCATGTAAGTATGGGCCAGTCAGTTACCGAGGTCATTATGATAACTGTAAAAATGAGGCCTAGCTCATCATGCAAGCAGTGACCAAGACTGTGATAGAAAAGACGGGTATCGGTCTAGCGGTAACGTCCGTCATTCAACTGCATGAGGATTTAGTAATAAACACAGGATAGAAGTTACTGGTCTTTGTTCCGAGTGCACTAGAATCATGGGCAAGGCTACTCACAATTTCAAGGCCAAATCTTTGGATCATCGCTATTAGCATCGGCCGCAGTTCCCCACTGGTTGACTCAAACGTTCGATTGCCACGCAACCATGGTAAGCTAAAACCTCATGCTGAAATAAACAGACAGCTATGGAATAAAGCGAATTCACTGAAACATTGTCTAACTTCAAGGTTCTTATACATTTTCTTGGGAAACGAGCAAGCTATCAATCAAAGTAGAACGATGTCTGCAAGACTTAGCTTTGAACGTGTCCCTTTTGCTAGTTCCCGTTACTTCACAGATAATTTGTTCATTTAGCGACAGTACTCATTCTGACAAATCCAAGTTGTTGCCATATTATCAACCAATGACTCCGTGGATCATTGAAGCCCCAGCCAGCAATACAAACGTATTTTGTACTTATTGATGATCAGTGGGAGATTTGGTTAATTTCGAGCTGAACATCACTCACAATTGACCACAACTTGCGCATTCAGGTGAACTCTCCAGCCGCTCTCTTTCGAAAAGAAGCACTAAACTTGAGTTTCGTTCTCATTAGAGCTCGTCAGTAGTGCATATCCTTGCCACTGCCGGGACTAAAACTCTAGTCACACTTTCATGAGGTGACCGTGGTTACCACTGCACCATTGACCTCACATTACGCACGACCAAATTATCATATGTGAACGCTCAACCACTTTCGACTTTACTAGGAATTCTTAATCGCGGAGTTATCGATTGGAGTCACCAGAAAGTAACTGTATCTCCTATCGAGACGATTGGGCAAAATGACCCATTGCCAGTTTGCCGGCTGTTCGTTGAACGTGCTCTGTGAGCCCCCTGTTTATTGACTAACCCCAGAAAGACAATGCATTCACAGCCACATTCATCGCATTGCCATATAATCACTTCCCCAAAACATATGCCACGTATATTCCGGACGCTTGAATTCGAGGCCTAGCAAATGTCGTTCACTGAACGACCGGACGCCTTCAGACCGTCCAGTAAACACTACGTTCTCTCATGATCTGAGACCGATATCACAACGTGAAAGAATTTTCTGCTAGCACCCGCATTTTGCTTACGTGCGTTGATCTACGTCGAAATCGTTTCGTTAGTTATCCTGTGCACTTAACCTAGACACCGAGTTTACCTGTGCGTCAACACCGCTTCAGTCCCATCCACGTCACCGGAGAATTACCCCTTTGCTTTGTAACACATCCAACAACCGAGTAAAAAAGATGCACCTTAGATTAGAGTGGCCCATATACCACACAGTCAGTCGATGCATGATTCGTTTTGCCCTGTCGTTCCACAGGGTAGACGTCAATATTGCATAGCAGAATAGCAGCTTTTTATCATTAGACATCTATTCACCAGACATGTTTGTAAAGGCGCTTAAAAGCACTGTTGGCCTTTGCCATGTTAGTTACGGGTTACGGGCAGATCCATCGTCAACATGCTGCCGAAGTAGCGGAAGCTTGTGTCGCTGATTATGATGTTTCTACTAACGATAGTTTCAGGTGTTTGGACATGGCACCTTCGTTCGGAGAATCCCAAATGACGAAAATATTTTAAAACTGTCTTCAATTGGTTAATTTTCGGCTGTGTGGTCGGTGCGACTTCTGTTTACTGCTTGCAGCTACTTCACTGCTAATTACAAACAACAACATGAGAACGGTCGTTTTATACAACCGATTTCAAGTACCAAAACATTGAGTTTTCAGCAGACGACAATCTACGAGGTATTTAACTCAGATCCCATCCCTCAAGTTCGAAAGAGCACTTGCTAATATTTTGTTCGATTATATACTAAATAAATCTGGGGTAAAGGCGCAACCATGCCCTACGCCGGTAAAAATGTCACAAGCACCATAGGTCGGTTAATACGATTATACCTTGATTTTAATATTTAAATGCAATACTTTAATTAAAGTGTCATGCCTAACATGCAATGTTCATGCGCCTCAAAGCTCACGAAATCAAGTTACCTAATGAAACGGTTGTGTTCACGATATTTCTTCTAGACCTGTTGAACAATAAACACCGAGTGTAACGTTCTCCACACTATTTTCTATTTCAAAATT
>JTDE01002481.1:26191-61148 GCA_014338405.1 Paragonimus skrjabini miyazakii
TCGATCAGATCATCCTTCTACTCTTGATGAACTGTTCCCTGTTCTCAGATGAAGCGAAAAGACTGGAACAGGGCAATGTCTAAAACTTGGCTGCTATTATTCAAACTACATCTAGCTAACCTGTCTTCATTCACAGCATTTCGTATTAGAGTAATTCAGTGGTGCTGTGCAACTGGTTCAAATACTGAACAAGAGCAAGTGACATGGTTATCCTGATGAGTAGGCTACTTGCGGTCATTCAGTATATGGTAATCGGCCAATTAAATAGGCTGTTGGAACATTTATGCCAAACCATCACTACATCCCCAGGGTTGTGCGCAAGAAGCGTCAGCTTCCACGTCAACCTACGCTTCATTAGACTGGACCAGTAGACTAAAAGTCGTCATTAGCGAATCCGTGAGATTGTTCGCTATCAGTGGTCGGCACAACAATACAAGCACTCACCCTTCTTTACCCATCAGTCAACCAGTACTTCCAAAGGAGGTTCGTTTGGACTTACTGCTTGAATCCACACTGAGAACAGCATACACTTCTTTCTGCTTTCGTATCACTCTGAAGGTGGCTGCATCGTCATCGTCAATTTATTTCGGCCGTTTGTGAATCAGAATAATGACTGTTTTGGTGGCTGCCGGCGCGATATTGTTCCTCAGATATTAGCACATACCGTGAGGTGTGTTGAATGCAGGGGGATCTTTGTGACGAGCGGCAACTGCACTTAAGATAATATTACTGGTCTGTTTGTGCACCCACCGCTTAACATTCAGCTGTCGTTTCAATGCGGTTCGGTCACTATTAAATGGCGTACGAACGAGAGAAAGCAACTTTTCTGACCAGCCTATGATCTACGCTACACTGACCTCCATACATCACTCTGGAGATGAACACTTCGGAAATGTTGCGTTGTTGTGCGATCCCGTAATCAAACAATCTTTTAACAAGCGCTTCGTGGATGGGTCCAGGCTTCGTGGTTGCACGCGCGATCATTGACTTCGTTGGTTGTGCCAAGGTCAATGCGTCCAGGGGCTTCACGTCAGACTACTGAATTAAACCTAACTCACGTACTGTAACCACAACACAAACAGTTCTTCACTCAACGGAATCAAGTAGATTGTGACGGGGAGTTGACCACAGAGCCGCCCCTTATGTTACCGGTAGGGTACACTGTTAGACCGTAAACACTAAGATGTGTAGCAGACTTACCTCAGCCGAGTGGTAGGCGCGCAGACCAGATTTCAGAGCCGATACCATGCGGCACGCCCATCGCCAGAATATTGTTGGGCCCAGTGATTGCTGAACAGACACTGTTCTCCTGAGTACCCTCTACTGGATAACCCATTCAGTGGTACGCATAAACACCGCTTGCCTCCAGGAGCTTGCCTTGGTCTGTGTGCAATATTGTGGTGGACTGTCAGGCAGGAGGTGCGAGTATTCCAACTCTCATCGGAATACCTCAATGCTGGGGGAAAGTGCGTTCAAAACCTTACATTCAGCGGATGAAGGACGGCGTGGACGACCGGATGAGTCGTCGTTCGACCGGATCGGACCAACGGGTGAGACGTGGCAACCATACTAGGATGGATGTCAAAATCGGAGGCGTGATTATTCCAACCCTCGCAAAAATATCTCCACGCGGTCCTGCAGTACGGTCAAAGCCCAAGGTGGATAGACGGAGGACAACACGAGCGACCGGACGAGCCACCGCTCAACGAAATCGGATCAACGGACGAGGAATAGCTGGCGGAAAATCCCCGGATAGAAGGCGCCGATCATACACATAAACCGAGCAGAAGTACATACGACGTGTGAGCGGAAACCTGGGGGTGTTCTGGACTGGAACTGTGATTCAAAACCGCGAACGCGCGTGTGGCATGGTAAGTAGCGTGTTGGATGATAAAGATTGTGCTTTATTGGACGCCTGTTCGCTATAATATGTTAATCAACTCTGCGGTGTGCTGACCGTCCAGTATTGCGTTGATCAAACAGCGAGCACATATTTCTCGCCCCGACTGGTGCCATCCTGTGTCTAAAGACATGTCACAGATTGGACTGAGATACAGTAGTTGGAGTCATCATTCCAACAGTTTAACCTGCAGTACAAAGGGGGACATGGTTTTCTTTGACAGTCGCATCGAGTGCCTGTAACTCAACTGAATGATGTAAAAGGCAACAAGTTATTGGCTTTGTTTAGGGACTCGGCTCGAAGCGATCAATCTAAAAGTGTTATTCATTTGGCGGTTAGTGTGTCGCAATGAATATGAACATCAATAGGAGTATCAACGTCTCATTGGAAAAGTTGCCGCATGTAGTAGATGTAATGTATGCTACATCAAACAGTTGATCAGCGCAAGTTTTTCGACAGTCACGACCAGCCGTTTTGTGATTAGAATGCTTATCGTTTGAGGATACCTTTCCTACACCCCTTTATCTAAGTGCGAAATACAGTGGTGCTGCAATCATAAGCATAGTTCTGCTGTATACTCGTAAGATTATGCCCCGTTGTTTAGTTCTTCTACGCAGTCAGTTATGCGAGATACAAATCTCTGAGCACAATTACTTTGTCTGGCTAATCTCCTTTGACCTATCTGATATGGATGAGCCGGGTGAGTACTAGGTTAACACGGCCCTCCCGAATAAAATATCATACAGATCTGGCCACCATGGGAAAGGGGGGAGAACAAGTCAGGATATGTTCACACATACACAATGTCAATCATGCGCACGTTCGGGCACAGTTATGTGAGTTCATAATCACGGATATATGACTCGTCTCACGCCTACGTGAATCAACACGATCCGACTGGCTGGACAACAGAGACAATACGGAACACACCAGAGAGACCTTATCACACAATTGCCCCCATTTCTCGGTATCGTGTTTGCTGGCATCAGCCTAACGTTGTAGAGCACAGGCCTGGCTTCCTGTTGTTCATAAGCTTTTTCAGCCGTTAGTTCCGGAAGAAACGTTAAAATCTGATTCATTGCATTTTCACGATAGATACCTCTTTCTTCTGATATTGGTCAACAAGTTATAGACAACAACAACTCGTAGAATTCAGCGTCTAACTGAATTCGCATTTCGCTTCCAGCATTCAGTGACACACGTGGTTCCACACAGTCGTGATAAGCCAATCGTCAGTTGGTCGTAGTACCAAATTTGGAAATATATGCTCTTTCCGATGAACACTTGCAATCCACATTTTTTAATGGAAACAACCAAGCAATTGCTGTCAAATCCAACCGAGAGGTGGTGCATCTTATGTAAGCTTCGTAATTTCTGGGGAGAATACAAACTTCAAGAGTCAATGAAACTGAGCGAATGCGATTGCATTTGGTTATTTTGTAAACAGAAAGCAGTAAACAAAGTGAACAACTTTTAAAATATCTGAAAATTTTGTTTTCTGTCAGGTGGCTTGATTACGTATATGGTCGTTTTTCTCGAAGAATCATTTATCTGAACAACCCGCTTTTGTCAGGTGCACGATATAACACAACTTATGCTGGATACTAGCATCATTCTCACTGTTCACTTTGTCGAAAAATATATTGGTTCTAGTAGCTATACTTGGTTGGCCATGACATTCCAAAGGTCATTTGTTGACTAACCTAACTCTAATAGATTTTGTGAAACGTGGCATCTCTCAAGAAAATGGTTAACTGTTACATTCTAAGGTTTGTTCCGGCCACAAATAAGATGCTTCCAAATGTCAACTAAGTGGAAATAAAGATTCATCACTGATGATTTATTTGGATGGCCGTGCTGTATTTTCTTCAATGAAGAAGGTTGATAAAACAACGATGAATTCACTTAAGACTAATCTTCATCCTGTAGCAAATGGAATATTTTCTACAATCCTTTCCGTCCCGTGTGTACTATATGTCTTATCAACTGTACTACAATTCGTTGCGTAGCACAACTGAACAATGAAAATGAAACCGACCTTGTTGCACGTTGAATTTTGCCTCCTGTGAAACTCAGAACGGAAAACTTTTACAGATGTGAAGCCAGGCTAAACTGTTCAACCGATCGATCTTTCTTTCTGTCCGTCTGAAGTTAAGCGCCGGCTGAACCATGGGAAAACGTTGAACATGGTCGCTTCCTTGGTTAAAGAACTTACCGGACACTCAAATTTCAACAAACATCAATCCTGGCGTTATAATCACTGGCATTAGTGAGACTAAAAGGGACGACTTCTGCAAACTACCAAAGAGCAGTCAGTTAAAATCCTTGACTTGTTTCTGTGCAGTCAAAAACAACTGGTGTTGACCTTACGGCTGCACAAATAATTAGGTGATTGATTCAACTAGACAGATAATCGATAATCGCTGTGTGGGAGGTTTGTCCGAGTAGACGACGGATATTCTCAACCGTTGGTTGTCAATACTCTGATGGAAACATCCTGAGGCACAAGTGTTATCCACTTGATTGGCTGTAACCATTCTGTCAGTAAAAATGTTGGCTTGCAAATCGTTCACCGAGTACCAATAAATCATGCCGAAATGATGTAGTCGAGATCGTTAGTATCTAATTAACTACCTCCGCAGGAACAACCTCGCTGACCTACAATCAATGAAACTCAGAACTGTGAACAATAACTACGTAATCCGAGTTCCATCCTCACTAAGGCTCATTAGTAGTGCATATCCTTGCCACTGCCTAGATGTGAACTCCGGCTACGCTTTTTATGAGGTAACCATGATTACCACTGCGCCAATGACCTCATATTAGGCACGATCGAAATATCAAATTTGAACAATCAACCACTTTCACCTGTGAGTACTGATCAGGTTGTCCGATCGCATCGAGAGGAGACACAGTTACTGTCTGTTAATTCCAATTGATGACCCCTCGACTGAGACTTCTCTCCGAGTTGAAATCCCAGAAATCCTTGACCTGTTGAGCGATGTTTGAATACTGGTGAGTAGTAGGGGATTTTGGTTTTCATATAGATTAAACATCACCCACGATCGATCGCAGCTGTCGCATTCCCATTGGTACTGGTGAATATCTATGACAAAATATTAAGGTTGGCTGCGCGGGACAGAGCTGAAGCCGGAAAAAAATACTCATTAAATGTTGACAACGTACACTAGCGGACGTTCACGTCCGAAGTCTCATAGGAGTTTCGAACGTCTCCTGTGGAAATGGTCGACCGAAAACAACTGTTATTGGTGAAGACGGTTGCATCATAAGAAAAGTGAAACTGAATCAGGTCACGCGACGAAGGAGATCAGCACAGTTGCACTATCCATAAACACATGCGAATAATTAACTGGCATGAAGAATCCATTCAGACGATTCACACGTGTACTCCTTCTTGATGAAGAGTTGTGCGAAACCAGAAATGCATTTAGTATCGGGGCACTTCACGTGACTTGGAATTGTTTAAAACCGCATCACATGAACAAAAGGACTGATATTAATGTCATAGTCTTGAAAAAACGCGTCGTAATGGATAACAGACAAGTGGTCGAAAATTATGGCATGGATCGAGTGCTCTAGTCATGTATAGAAACAACTGCTATATCACAAATGCTAATAGACCTTTCTTTCTATGCCCTTCCGTTTGGACCTTGCAAAAGCGTGACGATTGGTCATTCATGTGCTACATTCGCGCTTTATTTTTGTTCCATGAGATATAGGGTCTGTTTAGTTCTGTGTGTGTAACAGTTACTAGATGGTTAATGAGAAGGACTGAGCTGGCGTTTACCGATCACAGTTTTGATGGTTGAAACCAAACAGAGCCATCTGGTCCGAACGTCTCCAAACTCTACCGAACAGAGAAAGCATCTGTACTTGAGACTGGTTGACCGCAACAAGTAACGTGTTACAGAGCTCGGCGAGATTTCGTAAACGTAGGTTAATGTACCAATCTTCATCAAAGATGCGCCAATTGCGTCTCAACGTATTACTTTACTCATCACATTTGGTTGATCCTAATCGGGACTGTGAAAGTGAATTCGTCAAAAGCATATTGGTTCATGTCAAAACCACCAGTAAAGATCATCTGAGCTATCGAGACTGTGTACATATGCGTAAAAAGGGAGTGGATTAAGAACGAATATCTGAAGTAACTAATTCGTAGACTGTTTTCATTTCAACTACGTCGGTTTTGGAAAGCATACATTATTAGATATAATAGAATCATGCCATAATATTGAGCAATTGTCCTTGGACTAGCAAATTGATGAGATATAAACAGACAAAATAATGTAGACCCTCTCTATCTTGACAACATCCGTTAGAGTGAGTCAGCTAATCCCAATGAACCTTAAGACAACCGATGAGAACGCTAGAAACAAAAATATTTCTGAGTGGGAAAAGGCAGTTCACATATATTCAAATTCAATCACTGTGCCTTTGTTTCCTTGGCAAAATTGTCGATATTTGGGGCACTGTAGACTCTATCCCCAAAACTGGAAAAACAATTAGAATATTGGCTGTTTTTGTCATTAGTCAACCGTGCCGCAAATTTCGAAGAATTACTTTGAGGTTAGAATCGAACCATGAAATTTGACCAAGCTTGATTTACCAAGTTCAAAAGATATTTTCTGGAAGTGACAGATTGTCTTTAAGTCACCCTAAATATGACGTTAAATCTTTCACCTTACCTTCGCTGTGATTACCCGTACAAATTCTCTAATTAGCCTGCTGAATTTTCTTTGAAGAACTCAAGCTAACAGTCTTTTTGAGATATATTTGACACTGCAAGGTGTTTCAATTCACCTAGCTGTCAAAATCCCATAGGCCCCATTATTCCAGCTCTGCCAGCAACATCAAAAGCATACCACCATGAGCATTAGTTGGTATGGTTGTTGGCAAGGAACACTGCAACAACAACACAGGTATTTCCATGCGACGCCATCAAGGTGAATGATTACTTCCGCTTTGTAAGCCGCTGAATAAAATGACAGTGTCAGACACACCTCAGGCGACCATCCGTACTTGTTTGTCAGCTGATCCGTATTCCCTTCCATATCGTACGGCATTCCACGAATCAAAAGAAAAACCTGATTAGCATTCTCCATACAATTCTAGTCATTATAATAAAGCTTTCTGATGTGACTGTTCGAACTTCGTCATCAAATGTTAGATACACTATTTTGATGCTAGATTTGTGCACTTCTTTTGGTCTATTCTTCAATTCATTAAACTGGGAGACCGCTATTATATCAAGCAAACCAATATACCATAAACCTGTTAGCTTCCTTGCTTTATTCTGTTACATCTTTGCTCACCGAACCAGCTGAAACTGGCTATTGCCACATCTTGGATTTCAACAACGCATTTGATGTCCTGTCCAATGCGTAACAATCAGAATCATTCTGCCTAGACAAAACTTATCACATAGCAACTTGTGTATCGAATGCAACTTACTTTCACACTCGTCTAGAAGTCATATTTTGTCTTCACCAACTAAAGTGCGTTTAGATTATTAGATTCCCCTTGTATTCTCTTTTTTCATACATCCTCCATCTATTAATATTCACAAAAGTATTTGTCTCCAGTGTTCTGATGACGATGTGTTCGGATGCGTAATTTCAGATACCGAAGTAAAAGCAATGCAATTCATAAAATTAATACTCAGCTCGTATTTTGTTCATCCCTCAAAAAGTATAAAACTAAGTACTTCAAAATACCTAGATGTAATGTTTTTCATGGTTAGTGTACGTTTCACTTACACTAATTAATTACTCGACTGTTCACACGGATTCCCCTCCCAAGATATAATGTTCCATAGCCTATTGACATCCTTCTGTGAACCTGCACATTTAATTGGAAGCTTTGATCATTGATGTATCTTTTCACATTGGTTATATTTTTCTTATAATTAGTTTCCACATGTTCTTGTGGGAGGCTTCAATATTGTATGCCTGTTCAGTTAACTAGGCAAATATCTGAGTCTAGATGCCAAATTTGTGAACTGCCGGTGTTGTGACCGCAAAAGACGCTTGGCCTGAGAATTCGTTTTTTGCACAAACGCCCATATAGGTCATGTCAAAAATCAAACCACAAACGCGTATACTCATTTGCACGTCAGACATGCATTCACATACATCATTGTCATTCGCCTTGGTTGAACTTCTGCCGTAGCGCGTACACACTATTCCGATAGTCTCTTCTTGTCCGTCATCCTCATGGCGTTCGGAGCTTGCCCTTTTGTTCCTGAATGTCCCTGTGGGTAATATACTACTTGTGAGTAGTATACTACTCATAACGAAACTGCCTGTCACACAACACCGGTATGGTTACCTAGTGCAGCTGGTAGGGCACTCCCCGTGTTTGGGTATTCTGTCCCAGTCACTCGTTCCAGTGCAGCCGAAGTCCAGGGTTTCCGCAAATGGTTCTCTTTTTTCTACGATCAAGTATGAATCTGAATGCACTGGAATGTCTCTAATTGACCAAGTACAATTCTTATAGTCTGGACGCTTTACGTTTGTAGCAAATATAGCTGAACTGATTGTGTTTGCCTAGACTTTCGTGCACGCGTTTTTTTTCTAAGAAATGTATCTAATTAATGTGTTCAATATGGCACAATTAAAATGAATTACAAATTGACTTTTGAGATATTTTAGCCAGCTGCAATGTCAGGCAAAATTAATCCAATTAGCCGATATGGTCATCTTACTGCACACAATTACAAATCTAATTCAGCGATGGACAGAATTAGTCCGTTTAGAATTAAGATTAACAGAGACAACAAGAAACTGATACAAGTGGCATGATGACGGAGAACCAGATGTAACTACATTAAAGCTATATTATCACTGATGCTCGTAAGCAATGTCAGTTCTCTCGGTCTCAGTCTACTATCCACCATGGGTGATCTCGGTTTGAACTTTTACTGGCAGACTTTGAAAGAGTGCACGTACTTCATTAATAACAAATGGCAGGCAACTATTCTACTCGGCAGTGATCCGACTTGATCCGATTCAACTAGGTCGTCAGAATGTTAATCAGACTGCTTTGAGAGGAAACTTTGTCAGCAGGACCATGGCAAACAACAGATGTAAATCAGTTCATTTCGAAGAGAGGCATCAAATTTGAGTTCCGCATCTGTTGCAGCTTGCTACCTGTACCAATCTACGCCGCTCCCAGAACTTCAAGTCCCGTTCACATTATCAAGAGATGACAGTGCTAACCATCACGCCTTCGGGTTCACGTTGAAAATGACTACATTACCTTGTCTAAACGCTTAGATGATGTGACTAGGTTGCACACCAGCAATGAGTTGAAAGAAAGATGAAAAATTTGAATAGTACTTTCTGCAAAGGGTGTGATTGAAGAAGGCTATCTGAGTGTAACACTTAGGGTCTAGTGGATGCAATGTTCACTGTGTGTCAGCTAAACAAATAAAGTATCAGGGGAAGTGAAATTCTTTGCACCAGTCCAGCTGGAAGAGATAAGACAGTGTTTTCACCGACCAAGAATGGAACAAGCACACGGGTCAAATCCGATAATTCAGCAGTTCATGTGCTTACTCTAGGATTACTGCTGTTTGGTCCTAGTTGTATCAACAGCTGTACCCTTGTTTAAATAGACTGCGCGTTTAAATCTCTGAATCTGTGCGTGGTTGACACAGTGAACCTCGAATATTCTAGCGACAAAGACCATTTTGATTTTCTGGATTTTCTCACTGAGGTTCAATCGCCTTACTGGCCAGTTAGCTTAGAGTTAATCAGAATTACGGCCCCCTTCTACTAAGGACTGAACGAAAGCAGATCACAAACACAAAACACAAAACTACATTCTTCACAGACTATTCCACAATTAAACATGGCAGTCAAGATTTCGTATCAGTACAACCTAGTAAATGGAGTTAGAGTTGAGTTATACATCTTTATCTTGTATTGTGGTGACTAACCGCTGCATTTATGTATCTGTCCTAGTTCACAGTTGCGGTAACGGGAAATGAATAGCTGATTGTTGCTTCCAGGTTATTCCGACAACTGATGACACATTTCAAATGCAAATGAGATGCGTTAAAATGTCAAATCTATTTACGCCATATGTAATGGGAGAGATAATCACAGAAACCTTAATCTTCACTCTCTAGTTATGCCTTATCCTGACCTATATTACTATTTTGACAAGGTGGTCAGAGTTGTGTGCTGACTTGATCCGGTGGGCATTGCTGACTAAGAGTCCAGCCCTTCCAAGTACAACCTTATCAGATAGGCCAAACGTGAGCAGTCCGACGAAAAGCAGTTAAACTCATAGGATTGTATGTTGCTTAGGTAGTGAAGATCGATCCTACGGGTATACAGCAGAACTATTTTTATGGTTTCGGTATTTTTGCCTTCCTCATTAGGAAGGAGGGGGTTAGAAAAGGTACCGTCAAACAAAGAGCACTCCGATCGCTCAACGGTTGACCATGACCTCCGGCATATTAACCAATACGGTCGAGAAACATATGATATAACCCAAAAGCCCGGTGTACTCTCGAGTACGTCTACTGCGCCCAGCAGTGCTCAGAATCTGACATTACTGTCTTGTTCGCTGCGGTTTCAGATTAGGTAAGCCTCTCAGTGACAAGTAAGTTAAACTCTTGAGTCATTGGCTCCTGGTAGGGTCCCCCAAGAGAGACCTGTATCCTGTTGTCTCGCAGGTCAGATGGTTGAGTCAGAGACTCAGGCTGGGTCCGCGGCATAAACGACCGAGAGATATCAGAAGTTATCGTTACAGTAACATTATTCATCCAACTCGACTTTCTCCTAATGTTCACAACCTGTTTTTTCTGCTTACCATGTGCCTTCAGGAAATAGTTGTTTTCTGAGACCAATACAACAGGTAAATATTGACGACTTCAATATCCGCACTCTTCAACAAGTCGGTCAGCAAGCTGCTCTGACAAGTACACTCCGAAGTCTGGAGCTTGAGGTGTGCTGTGTCTGTGGGAGACGCGAGTCTACGATTCTAGCACCGTTATTCACTAAAGCTCATTTCTAGATAAGTGTCGTTCAAAGCGCTTAAATCTCAGGGTTTCTAGTGGGGCCGAAGCTGAATTTCATGGTCAAGACGGAGTGAGAATCGCAATGAGTTCCACAGCAGAGCAATGTTTCCTTGATTGGATCTCAGTGAGCAGTCACTTGTGTGTTGTCAGACTCAATACTTCGGTTAAAGTCTATCAAGGCAAATCAGAAAGGCGTTGTGTATTCATTATATCGGCGTACGCTCCAACGGATAGCTGTTCGGATGTTACCAAGGTTGCGTTCTATAACACCATAGTTGACCTTCTGAGGCAAAATAAACACTCAAGCATAATCGTACTAGCGTGCGATTTTAATGCTCAGCTTAGTCATCTTTCTCCGGATGAGAAGCGGCTGGGAGGTATGTTTGGTGTCCTGGCACAATGCAACGACAATGGCGAAAGACTACTACAGCTTTATAAGTGCAGTAAAAAGACATACGTTGCGATATGTTAACATTTCGTTTGCTCTCATCAGTCGCGAACGTAAAACATGCGAGTTATATATGACACACATATAGAGATAGACAGGGTACGGACACGCATACAGTCACACCACACACTATGTCCTCACCACCACGGCAACCCTATGGGTTGTTTCAACCACTTTTGTGCACAAAGCACCGGCTGGTGAGTTCTAATCAACATGGCTTCGCTAAAGGCCAGTAGCTTCGGGTTCTTTTGATGTAACAATATTTTGAACGATCAAAGTGGGTCAATCTGGTGACCAGTTATCATGAGGTGTCTGGCTGTCGATGATGCGGGGCTTCGAGTAACTGATTCACCGGTTCCAGATTGTTTTGTCATGAGTTGTTTCAACCAGTTCGGGACGTGTTCTGTCACTCGTTGAGATAGCTGTTGGTCTGTTCTGCCTATGTAAATGTCACCGCAACTGCAAGTGAACTGATAAACAACGTGAGAGACAGATTGGTCAGGCAAACTGCGTTCGTGATTGTGTAGAACGGGTCCTTTGGTGGTTTGAATCAGACGTAATTGGGCAGCTGCGTACGTACGGGATAAAGCACATTGCAATTTGTGCTTTCTGTCATTTGCCAGATGATCACCTTTGAATTGCAAAAATAAGAATATATCTTTCTTTTGAACGGTTTGCATTGGCTCGTTGCATTTGATCATCCTGCTATGAATGTCAATGAACTTTTCAGGATATCCGTTTGCCACCAAAGTGTTCCTCAGCATGTTTTCTTCTGTCTGCAGCCTGTCGGGGGTGCAAATATGTCTGGCCCTATGAAATAGGGTTTTGACCAAACCCCGCTTGTATGCTATGGGAGCAAAGCTGGAGAACTGGAGATACTGTCCGCCCCATGTTGGTTTGCAGTGGACCGACCGCTGTAATGTTCCATCCCCACGCCTAGTGATAAACACATCTAAGAATGCTAAACTGCCCTTTGATTCCCTTTCGTGAGACAAAGATAGGTTCGGATGAATAGAGTTAAGAAGATTAAAAAACAATTCAAAATGGGGAGTGTCCGTAAAAGTCAAAATATCATCGACATACCGTTTGTACAATGAGACTTTGGCAATATTATCTGACACCTGCCGTTCAATCATTCCCAAGAAGATGTCGGCTAATGTTAGGCCTAACGGACTACCCATAGCCACTCCACCTACTTGTCTATAAGAAAGTCCTTCAAAGCTGAACCTGACATTTTCTGTACACAGTAAAATGAGATCCTTAAGATACTCAAGTGGAATACCTATATCACAGTTTTGGCTGAAAATAAAATCACATAAAAACTCAACTGACTCTCGAAGCGGAACGTTCGTGAAAGGGGAATCAACATCAATCGAATACATAACTTTCGAACTCACCGACACGCGTTCTAATGTTTCTGCTAATTCAAAAGAATCCTTTAGGCAATGGGGGGATAACATTTTTCGAATGGGGTCCAACTACAGCTTTGCGCATCTCATGGTCATTATATTCCGAGCACCGCATGTTAACACAGGAAGAAGAAACACTATTACATGGAGACCTCCGTGTGCTTCTCAGTCGTGGGCACAGTTGGATCATATGGCAATCAGCTACAAGTGGCGCCAATCTGTTGAAGACTGTTTCACTTCTTGTAACAACCACCTGGACTCAGACGATGCCACTGGACGTGCCCCTTTTGTTTTTTCATTTGGCCATAGAACACACACTCATAAATGCAAGGTAATTAACTAGCATTTGAGCGAGGAGAGTGTGAAGAACGCTTACCAGAAGGCCTCGGTGAACACGTTATCTTGTTTGAGTCAGGAGAGGGATCCTAACGAACATTAGGAACAAGTCGCTGCAGCTACGAAAGCATATTGTGAAGAGGTATGTTCCGAAGATGCTGTTCAATTGCGATTGAACTGGATTTCGATCACGTCGATAAACCTTATGTACAAGCGTCGTTCGATTCCACCTGGTTCTCTGTATGTTGACGACCGTCGATAACTTAAACGCAAGCTAACTAAAAGCTTGCGTAAAGATCGTGAGCACTACTTGGTCGAACAGTCGGAAGATATGGAAAAGCCTTTTAATCTGGGAATAGCAGAAGGCTTTCTTTTCTAAGCCTTGGTTATACTAACCGTCGAGTCGGTGTGGGTGAAATTGTGGGGCATTTTTGGAGGTCAAGATTCCTTCCGATTGGGCCTGTCGGACACTTCCCCGTGACCCCGTGGACGACTGCTATTGTTATTCACACAACCCGTGCCTAAAAGTACTAATTTCTTTATCCTGCCTTCATCAATCATTGAACCTCACTCACCTGCCCAAACACCCATTGTTTTCTGCTCGTCACACCCTCCTCACTCCTGTGACTACGGCCTTCATATGAGCCGCCGTGAAACTTCCGCCGACCAGTCGGTCAGTTCGTAGGCCGACTATTTAGACACATCCGACCGATCCGATCGCGTTTCGTCGGTTCGTCATTGCCTGTCGGTCGCCTGTGCTTGCACTTATCGTGCCTTTTGGACACTTGACGGCCTATTGCAGCCAACTATTGTATCTTATCCCATGAACGCAAAAGAACTGCGGTTTGTTTCTTGTAATTGATTATATTGTTTACGTCGATAGTGCCACGGTTTCCAGCGACTTGAATTGATTCTGGTATTTGGCGTCGTTGGTTATACGTGCGTCACTCAACGTTCGTCAGAAGGACGTACAGTACTCAGTTCTGCGTTTCTTCAGTCGTCGAGAGGAATTCGTGTAGTCGATTTGGTTCGCGTACTGAAGTCGTTCAGTACTGCGATTTGGCTAATTGATCGAGACAATGTTCAGTTGGACGATCATTCTATTTGAATCTGCGCCGTCACAGTCTCCGGCATTTCAGGGGCCCAAGGATAGCAGTTCGTCAACGTCAAACAGAAGAACAATGGTCGTCCCAACAACTGCAACTGATGACGAAATCAAGCAAGTAACTGCCGATGTCTATTCTTATTCTGGTCCCCATATAAGTCTATCAGTAGGGTGCGCTCACAACAGCGGATAACTGAGTTAAAGGAGAAGTACATTGATGAAGATTTACAGTTAGAACTACTAGAAGCTAAACTGAGACAGAGGCGGGAGCTGTTAAAAATCAGAGAGGAAGCAAAAGTAACCAGGACAAAGGAGGGAGACATCGAGCTCAAGCAAGTGACGTGTCGATCGATAGTGTGTCACGAATAAGGAGTTACTGATGAGTAGAAGGGGATTTTGATTTTTATATAGATTGAACATCGCCTGCAATTGATTGCAGCTGTTGCATTCCCATAGACTATCCAGTCGGCCTCTTTCGAACAGCAGAAGCATCAGACTTGAGTTTCGCTCTCATTAGAGCTCGTCAGTAGTGCATATGCTCGTCACTGCCGGGACTAGAACCACCGCCCAACAAGTCAATGATAGTTGTGATTTCAACTTGGAGAGAAGTCATAGTCGAGGGGTCATCGATTGGAGTTAACGGACAGTAACTGTGTCTCCCCTCGAGGCGATCGGGCAACCTGATCATTATTCACAAGCGAACTTGATTGGGCGTTCACATATGATATTTCGATCTCGTCTAGTATGAGGTCAATGGCGCAGTGGTAAACATGTTCACCTCATGAATAGCGTGGCCCGAGTTCCAGTCCCGACCGTGGCAAGGATATGCACTACTGACGAGCTCTAATGACAGTGAAACTCGAGTCTACTGCTTCTTTTCGAAAGGGGCCGAGTAGAAAGCCTATGGGAATGCGACAGCTTCGATCAGTTGTGGGTAATGTTCAATCTATATGAATAAGGAGTTATATCGATGATTGTCACGCACATGTCGGTCAGAACTCGACAATTGGAGTAGATGTACATACTCCGTCAGTTGCCAAAGGGACCGCTGGTAACAACGCCGTGGCGTAGGCTCTGCAACCCCTGGTTAAGGGCCTAGAGCTCCCTCGGGTCTTGGAAATGTGCGCGGCACTTCGAATTCTACGTGGAAATTAAAGTAGCAGACAATGACCAACGCCTACTTTATCTTTTGCACTATTGTAAGGGACGCGCAAAGGAAGCAATTAGCGAGTGCATAATGCTCCCACCCACCAGTGGTTTCGAGAGAGCTCGGAGGATACTGGGCGAGCTTTTTGGCCGAACTCACCACGTCGCTCGATCATTATTGGATAGATTATTAAACGTATCCAACGCAGTTGTCAACAGTTCAGACGCATTATCCGTCTTAGCCATTAATATGGAGAACTGTCACACTGCACTCAGATGAACTACGCCGTCGACTTGAACTCGTTGAGCACTCTGGAAAAATTAACGCACAATTTACCCAGACTTCTGCGGTTCTAGTGGGCTGAGTTTGTTGGTAAAATAACACTCGGTGGTAGGAAACTGGATTTTCTCAGCCTGCTCGAGCTCATGTCATCTCGAGCCAGAGTAGCTCACAGCCGTTTCGGCCGACTGGTTAGCCGAAATTAGAGAATTTCCCGTGATGAAGAACGGTCATTCCACCGCAATACCCCTGCAAAGCAACTTACACCACGTGGTTCCGTATAAACCAGTCAATCTAATGACGCAAATCTGAGGACGATTACTTGTCAGCTCTGTAAAAGTGTCCCTGATTTGAGTGACTGTGGCGATTCCATTGCTTTCAGTCTACCAGAACGGTGGATCGTTTCAAAAGCGGGAAGAGCCCGTTTCATGTGTCCTGGACCTGGCCACCGCATCTACGACTGCCGTACGCAAAAGTAGTGCAGTGTATAAAACTGTGGGGCTGGGCACTATAGATTACTCAACAACATCAGACATCTATCTTCCGATTCGACAGAAGGTGTGGCGCATGCTAATTGCGGATCTACTAATACCGCACAGCATGGAGTGATCTTGGGGATGATACCCGTAAGGGTTGTCGGCCCGACCGAGAATGTGCTGACTTATGCATTCCTAGACAATGGTTCAGACACAACATTGGTGAGTCAAGCGCCGATTGATCGGCTCAGTCTCACCAAAAACCCCTCCGAATTAGGAGTAGCTACAATCACCGGTTCACGAGTGATTCCTGGAAAGATGGTCGCCTTAGAGATTCGCTCGCCCGACGGGGAGGATACAGTAGCAGTCGAGTGTGCGTATTAAATACCCAGTTTGCGGATAATGTCGCAAGTCGATGCAGTTCGAAAAGAAATCGGCAAGTGGCCACACTTAAAGGGTATCCATTTCGACGAAATTCCGGATAAGGGGGTTAGTATTCTCGTCGGCAACGACGTACTCGTGGCACATTGGGCACCAGATCAAATACTAGGGGACAGAAAACAGTCTTATGCAGCTAAAACACTCTTAAGCTGGATGTTTTCGGGGCGCTCGGGTTTTAGGAGCGTAAACTGTCTGCTGTTAACAGCCTCCAAAGGGTGGATGCATCTAATGTTGAGCTGATACAAAGACTCTATACTATACCAGTCGTCGGGTCTGTGTTAGTGAGATCATATATGAAAAACGGGATTCACTTATCACCAATCAGTCTCACCAACTTGACAGGTTGGTTGGCCATTTTGGAAAACAGTTCAGCTGGCTTCAACCCGACCACATGGAAGACGGGGCCCAAATAGTCAGTTACTGCGCTCCAGACGGCTCTCTGTCGGAAGCAGAAGTGGTCCTGGAGCTTAAGCTGTTGAAGCGTAATAGGGTTCCTGGACCAGACCTCCTCTCTCCGTCCCTTTTCAAGGATGGCGGGGACAGGTTAATATCAAAACTGACAAAACTCCCCCAGATGACTTGGGAGACTGGAGAGGTACCTCGTGATTGGTATATATCAACAGTAAGTCCCATTTTCAAAAGGGGGTCCGAAGTCTGTGTGACAAACACAGAAGCATCAGTCTATTGCGTCTGTTACATCCAAGTTACTCACTGGCTTCATTTTACGTCCGGCTTACTAAGCCCAGGTATGCGAAGAACAAACAGGATTCCAGGATTTCGGTCGAGGGTGAGTTGATCACATTTTTACCTTGCGACGGATCTTGGAACATTGGCACTTTTACAGACAGCCGACGGTCGTAGTTGTTTTGGACCTGAAGGCTGCTTTCGGTTTAGTTGCTCTTGAGGTTCTCTGGAGCTGTGTTCTTCGCAAGGGAGTATCAGAGAAATACGCGAATCTGTTGAGGCCACTTTATGTTCATTATGCCAGCAGAGTGAGAGCTTAGGGCGACCGTCTCGGGCGTTTATCCATTCTAGTGTTGTGACCGCAAAATACGCTTGGCCTGTAAACTCGTTTATTGTTTGAACTCCCGTACAGATTATGCTAAACCTGGGACCACGAACACATGTACTCATTTGCATGGATGACGTGTATTCACAAACATGGGGTAGCAGTACGTTGTCATTCCATCCGGTGACACTTCCCCATAGCGCGTGCACTCTATTCCGACAGTCCCTTCGGGTCCATCGTGTTCCTGGCGTTGAGGCTTGCTATTTTATTCCTTAAGTTGCGCGTGAGTAGTACACTACCCACAAACAGCGGTGTCCGATTCCCTCCTTCTTGCTCAATTTTGTTCATAGACGACATTCTGGAGAATGTACTTGAGGAGTTCAGTGAATTTGATCTTCAGATTCTTCCTGGAGCTAGGTGGACCGATCTGAAGTATGCGGATGACATTGTCTTACTGAACCCTTCAGCCGGATACATGCAGACCATGGCAAACAAAGTGAGTGACCGGGATGGTTTGTATGGAATACGCTTCGCACCTTCAAAGTGCAAAGTGTTGCTTCCGGACCGGGGCACTTCAACTCCTACTTTCTTCATTGCAGGCAATCTGCTTGTGACTGTGGATAGTTTCGCCTGCTAGGGTAGCAATATCTTGTCAGCTCGCAACATTCCTGATAAGAAATCAGCGAAAACAGCAAAGGTAAGAGTAGCCTTTGTTAAACTGAGTCATCTGTAGTGTCGAAAAGACATCCGGTTACGGCTGAAAGTAAGGGTACACAATATTTGTGTACGTTCTGTTTTGCTCTATGGTTCGGAAACATGGCCTGTTTGCAAGGAAGACGTCAACAGGCTTGCTGCACTTGACCATCATTGTCTCCGCCAATTAGCCCACATTAAATGGGCTGATTGCATGAGCAATGTGGTCGTTTGCCGGCACGCATTCCGGAACGCTCGGGATGCAGGATCAATTGGTCAACTAATCACGATGCATAACCTGCGATGGTTGGGTCACGTACTCCGCGTGTCATCTGATCATTTACCGTATCGGGTATTATATGCTGAGACCACCAACAGTTGGATGGGACCACGTGGTGGTCAAGCAACAACGTGGTCACGAAATATGAAGACCCTGACTGCTCCATTGAGCAAAATGGGTAGGTATCGCCTGTCTGGATGGGGTCCTCGTGATCATTTAAACCGCTGGTTGGGGACGCTATCCGAGATGACGATGTGTCGCAATCAATGGCGTACCTGAATCCATATTATTTCTAGTTCATCCGCTTAGTCTTCTTTTATTAATTTTCAACCTTCTTAGTAGCATTTTCTTCCACGATATTCTAGGTCACTTTTGAAGTAAGCGGCAGTCTGAGTCATAGTATCTTTTAGTCAGGCTCATGGCTATTGTAATGCTGATTATGACAATGATGATGATGGTGATGGTGATGAGAATGGGGATGATGATTATATGCCCGATAACGGAAGTTGTCTGTTCAGTCGCGTGTTCTTACATAATACAGGTAGACCGCAGTTTGCATGTTTGCATTTGGCTAGACACCAAATTTCTAAAACATGATATTTGCAGATGATGCTACATACATTGGTCTTCAAAAATGCACAATTTACAGTTCATGAATATACTTAAAAGTTTATACTTTGAAAATTCAAAAGTTGCTGCCCAGCTGAAGGGAAACCTCAAAACTAAGCGATGGTCTACTAACGGTACGTATACCGATTTTATCCTATATACGACGAGACAGCTCTTCAGCTTATGGTAATTATACACACAAATATTAGTATTCCTGTGCTAGTTCAAGTTTGTAGACCTTCGAACGACAAAATCAGGATCACCCAGCCCTGAACTGAGAACATATTGAATATCGTGTATCCGCGAACATTATGTGAATTAGAGAGAATTAAACCGATTGTGCTACACGCGGTCAATCATATTCACACTCGGTCTTCCGCAAATACTAGCAGCCTGATATTGGTGCGTGTCACAAGCTCAAACACCTTGCCAAGTTGACTGATTTTCACGCTTAACTTGGTCTCTTCATTTAATAGAAGCCTTATCAAACTAATCGATTACTTCAGTTTCAAAACGTGAGAACCACTGAATAATGATCTTACACACGCCAGTGGGGACGCTGACGTTGATGTTGACACGAAGCAAGTCTGACTTGTTTTGAGGATGTGGATCTGACCGGCTATCCCAAGCTGAGTGATAGTTACACCAAGTCTTCTGGTTGCCTGGTCGTCGCCTAACCCTCTGTCCACTTAAACAGTGAGCGGCAATGTAGAACAAAATTTTCCCGGAAGAAACTACAGTAGTGCAGTCAAAAACGTAAATGCGCATATTATACCTGTTCTAAGGTGAATACTAGAGAATAGGAGATTATGAAGCGAAAAACAAGGGTCAAATATGTTACTAAACCTATAGGGGAAACAGGGCGAATCTATCCTCTAGTGAATCAATAGCATCATTACCATGGGAGTGGTAAACTAACAAGCAGTCTAAAAGACAACTCCCGGTTTGCTGAATTTCTCGACAAGGTTAAGCTTCACAAGAAATACATGACTGGTATGGATGTCAATTCGTTATTCACAAACGTACCCTTACGTGAAACTGTTGGAATCATGCGTGATCACGTCAGTTTGAATCAACTGGAATTATCTCTCCCAACGTCTGAACTCAAACACCTCCTTTTTTGTACTTCGAATATGAACTTCTACTTTGAACACAAGGGCTATAACTAAGTGTCATGTCAAAGAAGTCCTTATGGTATTCAACGAACTGCATGTCAACATTACATTAAATTCTGAACGTGAATATAACGGTTCTCTTATATTCTTGGATATCCGCCTTACTCTATCGACTGGCGCTTCGATGCAACGCTCAGATGATCGCAAATTCACTTGGAATGGCTAACACCTACACTTCAACAGCTTCCTTCCAATGCACTATAAAACAGGCCTTATCAAAACGTTGTTCAATAGAATCAGAAAGATTTGCACTCAGGATACAGTTCTGAGTAAACTGCAGCTAATTAATCCAGTTCTGTCGGACAGCGGATACCCCCAGTCAATGAACTCCAAATTTTCTAAAGAAAAACTGCACGAGCAAACGTTGATGGCGGTGCCAGAGATGAAAGCTTTGCAACGACTGCTTATCGGTCACCACCGATTGAAGGCTGCTGTATTACGGATGTATAATTCCGCAGAGGTCGTGTTATCCTATGGCATAAGATGGGTTTCAATTCTATCTCTAAAATCTCAGATGCCTCTGTTCTCCAGAACCCACATCAGTTATCGATTTTAACGTAGCGGCCAGGTCGACTACACTGACATAGCGAAAGGCCGGCGAAGTTTTAGATCTCGGAACACATCTCGGCATGGATGAAGAAACATCACGCAGATAAAAACTGATACCCATATGTGCATCCAACCATCACACAGACCAACGAAATCAGCGATCTGTCGCCATCTCCTGGGGAACCATCACCAGATGGATCTCATGCGAGCATTCACAGTTGGCTACGCAACAGATAAGCCCGGTTTATTATGATATGCTGAAGTATTTGCTCTGAGACGTTGGTGTCCACTACTGGAACGAAAGTTGCATATAATCAGGAGGTTAACAACGTCAATAAAAATACATATGTACATAACACGTAAATGGCAGTGTACCAAAAATATGTGAATAGCAAATACTGTATAACGAATTGTTGGGGAATCGAAATCTAGCGATGCAGCAGAAATGACTAGGACAGTTATGAGCAACCAACTATGAAAGTGGAGCTTGCAAAATGCGATCGGCAGATAGGTTGATGTGAGAATGGTCCTTGACTTGTAAGTTGTTTGCTTGATGAAGCTGTACAAGTCTTGGTGTCGAAAGACACCATCGTAGGACTGTGTGTTGTTTAGCTCGCTTGATGGCGTCGAGGCAGGATGTGTTGTTCAACATGCTGTGCAGCGGTGAATAGTCATTCCTCTTGATGCGTCGCGTAGAGGTGTTTGACAAAACTTGATTAGCTGTTGTGGCAGAGTTAGTATCCATGCGCCATGTCAAACCATGAAGTAGTTAATACGTTGAGGTTACCGACACTAACGTTGCTGACAGAGTTGGAACACGTCGGATGTTCCTTGCCAAGCGCTTCGTAGAACTGTCTATGTCAGGTGCTGTGCCGGGCGGTCCATGTCCGGCGTTGTACTGGACTGAACTGGATACTGATTAAATAAACATGGATGTATTTATAGTTCACCTTGGCCTTTGAATTGTAAGTCAAGAAGGTCTCCTTCTCGGGACATGTCACATATTGGACAGGACGTTAGAGGGTTAATTGACCTGATTACACACATGGCTAGTTCGACAGAGGTGTGACGGATTTATCATGATGTTCCAGATGACCGGACAGCGACCAGCCAATTTCGAGTGTGATCATTCGAACCCCTACATCCATCTCTGTGGGCGCAGAAGGACCCTTTCTTTAGTTTATCAGCTATTGGCTGATTGGCGAATAGATCCGCCCTTATAGGTTTAGTTACGCACCTGACTCTTGTTTTTCGCCTCATAATCTCCTGTTCTCTAGTATGCATTTGATAATTTGCGGAGAGATTTGCCAGGCCATAAACTGTGCGCATTTACGTTTTTGACTGGTCTAAAATCAGTGGAGACTTTTACATGGACGCCCACAAATTCAGGACGTTTAGCGTCCAGTGTGTATAGACACACTAGGATGCACTCATTACACATGATTGCACCCAAGGCTGAGGTAACCGGAAACAGCAGACAACAGCAAGAAACTCTGCTGCCATCAAATATGAGGGCGATTCTCCCACCAAGGGGTAGGATAGTATATGTGTACCCATTTCTACGACTCGGAAGTACACTTTACGCGTAGAAAGTGACAGGTTGAAAATCCTACGGGAACGCGGTAGCTGCAATCAAGTGTGAGTTAGCAGGATATATAGTTTACAACCAAGAACATTTCGTTCACTGAACATAACCGTTAGCAATTGGCAGTCAATAATTTTGCAGCGTAATCTATTAAGCGAGACGATGAAAGGTAATCAGAAAACGGCTAAAGAACAGTCATAAATTCAAATCAGAATATGTTGCCCACGACAAAGCTGAGATATGTTTAGTTAGTGTTTAATATAATCAAAACATGGAGCAATATCTAGATGGAACCGCAGTGTGTTATAGACGTGGAAACAACTGAACATGACAATGCGCGGGCGTCTGCCTATGGGTTGTAAGCGCACCAGTTAGCGTCGTTCGAGCCCCCGAAGAAACATCTTACTAATACACCCTCAGTTTCCCTGAAAGCACAGAGTAGAATTTTTACAGATTCTAACTAGACTCGACAGTATTCTTTCTCAGGCTTGGGATAAACCCTGACATACTTTATTAAATCGCGTGAGCGGCCGGGTCATCTTGTAAGTCGGAGATAAACCACAGTGTTAACTTATGTCCAGTAAACCAGTGGACCGATCGATATTGGTTGTATGGATGTGGATATATCTGGACATGACAGTTACAGTTTTCAACTCTACGAGATAAGATTGCTTGTGATAGCGACTGTACAGCTGTTTGATAAATCTTGGTCCAATGGCCGTTGAACTGGCAGTTATTGCCTAAGACAAGTTTATACGTCTTTTAAACCACACATACCTAGGGCATGGGACAGACAGTTGCCTGAGTGTGCTCAAGTAAAAACAACCAACATCATCATAAACCTGTTCCTGGAAGCAATTGGGAACAATACAGTGGCATTACGCACAAGTAGTTCGGTGTGGGTGTGCGTGCCAGATACCTGTCACAAGTACCTCTTTACCAAGACAAGAATTGTGGGAAACATTCAAAGAACAGATCGCGCTAACAACCATCTTATTAGTACCTGGTACTCACATGGATATTATGGCATTCATCACTAAGCGTCTGGAAGACTGCCAGTGCATATATTATCGTAATACCCGGAATTAGAGAAGTTAAACCAACGCCTACGTCTCAAACCCTTCAAAGACCCTAGCTAGTAATGTCTGCAGATGTAGTTACATCTAACAATAAGTAATACTTGATCACAATAGACCACTTCAGCGATTCCTACGAGGTGGAATACATGAACCCTACTACATCCCGTGCGGTCGTTAGTGAATTCCAGGGCCAGTTTACACGATATGACATGTCTGGGATCTTCTCAACAAAAAAAAACGGAATACAATTTGTTGGCACAAATTTTAAAACGTTCACTGGAAAACGGGAATTCGATCATCTCATGAGCAGTCCGTATTACAGTCAATACTCTGTCAGGACCGGAGCAGCGGTCACAATGATAAAGTGACTATGGCCACTGGCACAACCATTTCTGTTTGATGTCATGCTGGAAACGGTATACTTCTAGTAAAACTATCTTCCACAATTCGGGAGAAGATCAGGAACACACCCACCGATAAAAGAACCTCTACAACGTAAAACACTAAAAGGCACCGAAGTGCTAGGTGAAAGGAGACGACGAACGATAAACCAAAGTCGATGTTACGATAGAGGAACCCGCAATCTATTTCCTCTAGCAGTGGGTATAACTGTGGTACGTTCTGTTACACCCACGGAGATGGATGGGGAATTTAAAAGTTAGGGGCTGTAATTATTAGCCCTGTAGGGTGGAAACCAGAGGAAATTTAAAGAGGAGCTGTCCGGTATATTTTAAAAGACGTGCAGTGTCTGATGCAGGGACTCTTTGCACGAACGAGAAGCAGGACTGGACTACACTAGAATAAAAGGGGCTGTCAAAAAATTGAATTAGGCGAACACATCGATACAAGATCAACCAACGAATCGTAGGTTATGGTGAGTCAGTGTGAACAGCTCGAACAAACCGACACTTCAGCACGGTGAATAATCCGGAAGACAATTTTAGGTAACATCAGATTTTATCATAACAAGCACAGGAGTACAAAAAATTGTTTAAGTTTGTCATGCGTTGAAACAAACAAGCCGCAAGCAGAGCCGCGCAAACCAATAGAAATACCGAGGCTTTCGCGCCAAATGTATTTCCTTATCTTACTGATGCATCCAATCTATAAAATAACCTATAGAAGATTATTAAAGCGAATAGTTGTTTTGTGCTAGAATTTCGGCTTTTCAGTTAATTTCGGAAGGTAGCACTTTTAAACACAAAGAACTAGTTGTGTGTTCAGACACCGGCAATAAACCTCACAACACTGGCGAATGACTGATTTTTGCTTCTGGGCAACTTCAGTACATGGATTGGGCAGAAGGTGACAGTCTGGCTAAGAGTTCTCAGGCCCCACGACAGTCGCAGTCTGCTCTACCAACGTGTTATTCAAGAGTCAAATATCGCAAACCCGATTCCAGCCGGATGGTAGCGATAGCCTGGACCTTCCCACGACACGGTAGTCGGCATTTGTTTAACTACGCGACCGTGCGATAGCGCGAAAACTGCAAAGGATGGATCCACAGGTGATGCTCGAAGATGAACGCAGCGCGAAAAATAAACTAGTTAACGAGAGGTTTTCTTCAGGGTTTGCAGAACTTTATTTTTTAGATAACAAAAACAGTGACAAAAGCTGGAATACGGTGACTACAGAGATTGTAGAGGAAGACTATCTTCCAGATTGCAGTCGTCGTTCGTCTCCGTAGCCTCCTCACACCCAATACCTTTGGCAATATGTGATAATAACTCAAGGAACAGATCGTAATGGCAGCTATTCAGGTAACGGGCACTGTATTTCAGGAACGCTCGTACCGATTCGAAGACAACGTTGCAGCTACTTGGAGTTTGACGCAATAGAGAAAAGAAGCATTTGCGGTACCTACTGTGTACTCACTCAATAATGATAATAGGGCACATCCTGAGACATCTGTCGTCTGTTCACCAAACGGCGTGATGAAAGCGAGGATGAATGGTTGAAAACGTAGGATGAGCTGATGCTCTTTTATGTTGGCTGTCGGTAGCATGAGTTCTGCAGTTTGCTATGTGCGAATTTTGTTCCGTCAGTTCAGTTCACTAACGCTGTAGTGGACGGAAACTCTGACGTTTCGTATATCTATCAGTAGAACATGATATTGGTCCGACACAAAATATTTTACAGCTTACTGAATCAGCTGATCACAATTGAACAAATGACAATAAGTAACCTGCCAGAGGAAGCCGAAAAATGGGCATATGCTTCCTTCTTCAACCTGGCCGAATTTCATGAAGGCACTAAACATACGTGAACAGAAAAGATTGTGGCTGAAGATGGGTTGCCATATAAACGTTTGAGACCTAGAGGCCAGGCTTTGGATTGTGACCTGTTTCAGTTGGTTTGTTCCATCTTTGAACAGGACACATTTCCATGAGAATTTATCTTATTGCAAAGTAAAGGGACAAGCGGAGCATGTATGGCTATTGGGAAGTATTCTGCTGAGGAGTGTTGATGAGGTTTTACCAAAAATCCTTCCTAATCGCCTCAAGGCGGAAAACTTGAAAATCAGTGTTCCCGCAAGTTAGTGTGCACTCCGGAAGAGTTACAAGATAATCGACGTACTGTCTGCCGATAAACTGACGCATGAAGAAGTGCCATGAAAGTAACCAGCAGTTCTGTGTTATTTTTGTGGATTTAACTAAGGCATTTACTTTCGTAAGGTATTGTGGATGGCGCATTGTAAGCTTCGATGCTTGTGTTAGCTCGTAAATTTCAGTTATATGCGCGTATGAGGTTGAAGATTCGGTCGAATTGATTAGTCTATGATAGGCTCGAACATGTCACTGGCTTCAGTCAGGGTTGCATCCTCACTCCAGTCCTATTCAGCTTGTGTTCACCTGCGATACTTGCAGAGTTTAGTTGAAGTCTGGTGAATGGATTCAAATAGTATAGCTCATGAATGGTCAACTGTGGACTAGTCCTTCTGCTGAAGTTCCATGTCGGGCACGTAAATCGACCGTTTGCAGGTTAGTTTTCAAAGGTGTTAACGCGCCTTTTGTGCTCAGTGAAGAACACTTACAGTGAAAGTTTACGGCTTTCACGACCGTGACAGCCGACTTCCAGCTCGCTTTATGCACACCGAGATGCACATTTTCGGTTTATCTTTACATACACACATCTTTACCAAATGCAGAACATTATAGTTAATGTGCTAGATTTCTAAGTTATTAGTATAGCTGTGGTACTCAACGACACGTTAAGGAAATCAGCTGAAGCCACTATTATTTATGAAACATATGTTGTTCTTTTCGGGGGTTATTTCAAAAAAATGAAGATTGACTTTGTATAGAAATCGAGTTAAATAAGGAACAACGGAGGAATAGTAAGGTGGTATGTGCAAAAAATATTTGCAGAAGGATCTAGTGGAAGATGTGGAAACACACTTAGATATGTCCGAATAAAAGCAGTGGGTTGTTTCCGATTGGATTTTTGCTGAAAACTATCCGCACATTTTGAACTGATAAGTAACAATAAACTTAACGAATTGTTTACGAAGAATGACACTGTAACGGGAAAGGGATTTGAGATACCTAAAAAAAGTTCAGTTTTTGACAACAAATCAGGAAAAACAACATGTCGATGATACAATCAATGAGAGCGCATACACGTCTGACTAACCAAGTGAACGGGAATGTAAAGGACAGTTAAACACCGAACATAGAGGAAAGCCACCGGACTTTGGTACAAAAATCAATAGCATGAAGTGACCGTGTCATGTTGTTATTCAAAGTAATCCTCAAATAGTTAACAGAAAGTAATCGAGGCAAACGTTCGTTATGTATATAAAGGGAGGAACGTGCATTCGAAGGTTTCTCTTACTGATTTCTCTTCATTAGCAAAAAACGTTAACAATTTGGATGTTGAGCTCTGATCAACTGTTGGGCTTTGCCCAACTAGCCAGTTCGGATAAATCGTCCAACAAGGTGGGGGAAGAAAATCTGATTGGATGTTTCATACCCAACACTACATTATCTTCATATTTGACCACACATATATGACTGTCTACTGGTGTGGATGCAACATGAAGTGAAAATAAGCAGGAGAAAGAAGATTACACTTTGTAGAACACCGGCAGCAATGATGAGGAGCGATGGGGCTTGACCACCAAACTGAGTAAATTAACTTTGGTTTGTAAAATAATTATGTAAATACTGGACAGCTGAAGGTTGAATCTCAGATTATTTGAGGATTCGAAGTAGCATCGCGTTCGAAGGTATCGCTGTAGTCTAGGAAGCATGTGCGCACGATTTTTAATTTTCCATCACGTGATAACACAATGAAATGGATTATATAAGGCAAAGCATCCAAGGCTGAGTGTGGGTAACGACAAACAAAATGACTAAACGTCATGTTGTTCATCTGAATTTATGTTAGATCAACAATGATTTTTTCAAAAACGTTTAGTGCTGCAGATGTGCATGGGGTCAGATGAAGTTTGGTCAGTCCTTTTTTAGGAAGTGGTGGTGTACGTGCCATCCTCCAACAGCCAGCAATTTTGGGTCATCTGAAGCACTGAGTAAATAACTCAGCTAGGAGTTGGCATAAAAATCCCGCACAGTTCTTGAAAACAACCGGTGATAGGTGGTCAGGTCCGCTTGCTTTGTTGGATCCCAACCGGATAAGTTTTTGAAAACAGTTGACCTCCCAGTTGGAGCGGAAGAATCACAAAGAAAAAACAACAATTCTGTAGGAACTGAGAAGAAGTTGATTTTTACCCCGTTGAAAGTTTGGTTGAGCTCTTCGACTTTGACAGCCAGTTTCGCAGGATATTTTCACGGTTTGCCGGACCTACTAGCAGATTTCGTCACCTCAGATTGTGATGTTGTCTATAGAATTCAAACAGGTCAACCCACATGTGACAGACATTGGAATGCTGATAAATAATCTCTTGATTTATAAAGCTTTTCCTACTTCCTTTGGAGTTTATGAGACACGATTATGAAAATTCGTTCATGCGAACTGAAATTATTTCCTAAGGGCAGCAAGTATCGAAACAGAAACTTAAGTAGTCCATCAAGCGATTGCAATAGAGAGATCGGTCGTCATGAACAAACTATCTCAAGTCGAATGAAAATACCATTTCCCTAAGTCTATTTCAGCTGTCAGGAAGAGGCTGTCAATGTCTGAGTAAACAGTTTGTGGAGTGCGTCATTGTAAACTTAAGGTGATAGCTTCACAGCAGACTGGTTAGATGTAACCTCCGCGGCTTGCCTGAGAACTGCAAACAATTGTACTTTATTGAGTTGGGCCAAATCGAAATGTGCGTCCAGACTTATAGAAGAGGCCACAATGGTGTGCAGGTTGCGAGTAGTTGAAAGTTTGGTATCAAATCGGTTGAAATCACCGCAAGCAATATATAATGACCTATTGGGGACATCCAGGAAGACTAATGAAAAGGCGTCAACAAAACTGTCAATCTTAGTGGAATGACAATTAGGAGATAAGTAAATCGTACATACCGCGACTGAACGAAAATCACTTAAGAGTTTGGGTTTAAGCTCAGCTGTTATGTAGCTATCATAGACACTCGATTAATTGGACAGAATTCACACAGACGCGCACCATGAGTCATTAATGTATTTACTAACGCCTCCATTAAGTCTTTTCTAACACACTGGTCGATCCACAAGGTATTATGTGAAACGTTCGAGTAGGATGACTCCATCTTGATTTCTTCAAGCAACGCAACCACACCCGAATTAACATATTCACGAAGTTGGATGATACTGTTCAGTACAAGCACGTTATTAAGTAAGGATCAGATGTTTTCACATATAAGCATAGGGGGGGTGAATTTCACAGAAGTTACATTTTCAGAGTGCAGACGTCCATCCTGCCTGTTATTTTCTTACACTCTTCCTTGATTTTTTGATAGATTTGACTCACTTTATTCTTAATCGTTTTACCAATGAATGACAGTGTAACATACAAGTCGGCCATTTTTACTTTGATTGCCTGTTAAACTTGTGCACCAACTATCAGCAATGTAAAGACAACGGGGGACAGCGTTCTTCCTAGGTAGGGGTTCCAGTAATAGTCGTGTAAAAAAAGCAGCACGAACAGTCATAGGCTAAAGATCCAGCCAGCCATTCAGACAGCATACACGAACAAAAACCAAAATGGTGCTGAAAAGACAGCAGCACATCCTATTACACAAATCGAATTCAATCCATGCGCGCTTGCTGGTTTTGACTGTGCTTTATAAAAGTCGTCAGGACGCGAAAACAAAATGGGTCCGAAAAATCAGTGGATTATTTCAGAGTAGTGATATTCGCGCAATGAAAATGGTTAAAAGTGCATCAACTCTGTGAATTATCTGACAGTATACCAAAGATTGAATAAGTAAACAACTTCTGGAATAGTACTGAAAAGTTCGAGATCCCCTCCGGTTGCTCTTCGCACCGGTAAGCAATTTTCCTTGTTCAAAATTCTCCGCTTCACTGCCGACAATGTGAACAGTTGTGTAGACTTCTATTTCTTTGGTATCACTGAGTCGACAGGATCGTGCCTGGACAGCGAACAGCAAGAACTCGTGATTATGACTAACGCTATTTTCAGACGTCTTGGTAATCGTGTCTGAAATGATCGCAGCCTATGACAAAAAATTGATTTTCTATAACGCACTGGTAATATTCACGTCTTTGTATGGCTGCTAAACCTTAAATTTATGTAAGTGGACTGTCTCATATCGGGGTCGAGCCTATCTATGATGATCAGGATAAATATTGAGTGTTCGGTGATCGGACATGGTGTTCAATTTTGAAGTACTTCGCCAATCACACACAAAAATGATCGAGCTCGTAATGAAGCACAGTAAACTCAGTTGGCTACGGTATGTCCTTCTGATACCTGAGGACCCGATTTTGAAGCAACGTCTTTATTGGCAGCCGAATCTTGATGGCCAGAATATACGATGCCATCATGTCACTGCATGAAATCATTTGTGTCACAGGATCTACCTTAGAACTTGGGTAAATGCAGCTTTGAGCCTAACCGTTTGTATGGGTACAGTATGGAACGGCGTTTAAAGACTCAGTGAGCGACAGTTGCTAGGCCCTAAATTCAAGCGCGCAATGTGCACTAAAACCATAGTTACAACCGGCTGTGCTCGCGTGTCTTCGGGCGCTGCGATGAATACAGTTTCAGATGCGTCGGCCGTTTCGTGTTAGTATTTCAGATGCCTACTCATAGAAAGTCGCCAACAAAGAGATGATGAGGTTTATAAGTGTACTTATGTTTAATAGCCAATATGTCCCCAGTCCACATAACTCAACGACCCCGGTTTTTTAGAACACCAGTTCTCCGTTTTGGAAACTCGGGCCATGGTAGACTGTCACCTCTCCTTTAGATTTACGGGTTTACCATGGTTTGGTTTGGTTTCACTGTCCACAGTTAAATTCATTTGATATCATAATCCCAAGCTAACAACTTTGAATAAATATGTGATACTGAACTTCTTCCCGCTGTATACGTTTACTATCTTTCTCCCCGGTTTAGGTCTCACTAATGGAGTCCCCCTAGTTTTTGTTTTCGAGCGGTAACGGTTTCTTTGTCCTAGCTTGCAATCTGGCTAACCAACGTTGAATAGCTTGACCACAAGGACCATCGCTTACCTCACTTCTGATCTTATTCCTTCGAGCTTACATTAAATACCGAGGGGATGGATAGAACGACAGATTTTGCAAAGCATGCCAGTTTTAATAGTGTACCTGTGCAGGCGTTCTATGGCTTGGATTTAGAGACAGGTTAATGTTGCCGTGTGACAAACAGGAAGTCGATTCAATCGTTATGAAATGCGTCAGGTTGGTTGTACTCATTCAATCATTTCCCAACATGCTCATTAAAGCAAAACGTAAGGACTTGCCTACTCATTTCACACAACTTTACTGAACGAAGCCATTGTTGGAGTGATCTGTTCCCAACTCCTAGGTAATTATTAAGAAATCAAACAGCAGACTTTTAATCTAAATATGCTTCTCCATTTACTATATTATAACTAGGAACATGTGTTGTAGTAGGTTGACCTACTATGTCAGAACATGTTCAACTTAATCACAACGGGTCAAGTGTAAATGTGATTTATACTAAGGATGATTGGCAAGTAAAGCTAATGAAAGCAAGTTGTGATACCCTACGTTTCCACCACTTCGGGTGGCCTTCCTCAGGAGTGTTGTACACGAAATCACATCACTCTGTTAATTAATTAATTATTATTAATTGTTTAATTATTTTTTTAAATTAATTATTTAATTTATTAATGTGATTTCGATTACAACACTCCTGAAGAAGGCCATCCGAGGTGGTTGAAACGTATAGTATCACAACTTGCTCGTAACGTTGTGTTATTCTCAATCCATCTATCAATAACATGTTAAACACGAAGCCCAAACTGTTGGACTTTATTCATACGAAATTTGGTACGGATATCTTACAACTAAAATAAGCACTTTAATACGTGCAGGTTAACCTGATCTTTGCAAGAATATGCGCTCCAACTGTATTTTCAAATTAAAACAGTAAAACTACTTTGCACGACTATACAGTGAGCATTCTCGAGTTCGCTGCTCCAAGATAGTCGAAGGTTGTTACAGAATTTGAAAAATACCGCTTAACCAGAATCGAGAGTTGTTACTATTACCATAAATACAGTGCACATAACTGAGGTCGGTATGGGAAACAGCAACTTCCAGGGCTTCAGGCTAACACGTTTGGCTTGATGTGCAGATAGCTTCAGTCCGAACCTCGGCCGGATAAATCAATGAAGTTCCTTGGAAGCAATCTAGTCAATAGCTAATGACTGTGCTTCACACTTGCAAACTACGCCCACTGGAGTGGAGCATGTTAGCGAATGTATCGGTCTTGCGGCACTGGTGACGTTTAACCGATGCCTACGCTACAGGGGAGAGAACTTGAAATTCGCTTAACAGATGGAAGTTGAGTGAATAAAGCTATCATTTCTGAAGGCGGGCACCATTTTTAAATGCAAAACTGTTAGCAGGTTGCTTGCAATAAATGATCACACGTTCTAGCAATGGTGAGGAAGGACCGGAATAGTGCAGTCATTGAAGATGTGCTGTCTAAATTCCTGGAACCAACGAGACTCCAACCCCAAGCACTGACTGTCAGTAAGTTCGCCCGAGACAATGTGGCTATAGTTAACTATCCCCAAAGTTGATCGTTTGGAGAAGTCAGCAAATAATGTATGACTGGTTTCTGCAATCATGTTCATAAAAGTTGTCATTTTTCTAATACCAGTTGACATAAATGGATAGAAATAACTTTCGTTAACTGGGTTAACAGGCCGATTCCCATCGTTATTTTACCGTTTGCTGTTGAAGGAAAAATTGCCCAAGAACAACATCAACCTTGTCAGGCTAGCAACATCGCATATCGAAGCTTCACAAGAAAGGCTTAAGAAATATCTAGAGACTCAACGACGTTCCACATCTACACTTAACAGTCTGTCGCTGATATGCCGTATAAAGTTTGAAAATTTTGTCTGGATTATACTAAAGAATACTACAACCAAGATCCTGCACAGTCTTCAAGGAACTTTGTCGCGTTCGGATAACGAGTGCTTGCTTCCTACAGATGGCTTGAAACACGTGCAGAACCTATCGTCAACTCAGTTTACGCGGGCATAATTGGAAGTTCTATCCCTCGGACTGAAATTTAAAATTCCTCCCAAAAGAGTAGACCGATTACAGACACAGGTGCAATTCGAGAACCTGTATGATCAAATAAAAGACCTCAATACAACGTCACAGGACAACGAAGGATGGTTACGCGCGAAGTTGGTCGATATTTCGCACCATTTCCTGACTTCACCGGTGTGTCAACAATGCTGACTGGCATCGGAACATTATCGAACTCTGAAACAACTGCGAGAGATGAAAGATGTAGTTTGCCTTCAACCCGACAAAGGTTCCGGTACAGTTATCATGAGCAAGATTGATTATGAGTCTAAGGTGAAAAGTATCCTAGCGGACACACGAAAATTTCACACAGACAGTACGACTGACAAAAACATTTTGATAGAGAAACGGATATCAAGAAAGCTTCAAATCTTACTACTACATGGATACATCTCGGAACTGCAATATAGACAAATGAAGCCAACAGTAACGCGCACACTACAGTTAAGAGGTGCTTCAAAAACACACAAATGTGGTGTCCCGTTAAGACCAATCCTATGCATGAACAACTCACCGTACCACAAGCTTGCTAGATGGCTTGTTGACATTCTACATCCCATCCGTCAGAATCTTACCTCCCACTGTGTAAAAGATTCTTTCGAACTGGTACAAACCTTACAGAACGTATCGATGAGTTCAAATAAGATGTCTTCTATTGATGTTGACTCCTTATTTACAAACGTTCCCCTCCGAGAAACAGTTGACTTTTTGTACGATTTTATTTTCAGCCAAAATTTACCTTTATGTCTCCCAGTTGATTGTCTCAAGGAACTTATACTTTTATGTACAGAAAATATCCGTTTTGATTTTGCAGGATCATCTTATAAGCAAGTAGATGGTGTAGCAATGGGCAGTCCATTGGGCCCAACACTTGCAGATATAGTTTTAGGAATGATTGAGTTAAAACTATCTGATGCTATAGGTGGTGCCAGCCTCTATAAGCGATATGTAGATGATATTTTGGTTTTCATCATCAATATTCTTTCTACTTCACTTTTAAACCTTTTTACTTCTCCTTATCCTAATCTTTCTGTTTCTCATGAAGAGGAAACAAACAATGGTTTATCTTTTCTAGATATTTCACTCAGTAGACGACAGGATGGCTCACCGCAACGCTCAGTGCACCGTAAGGCTACTTGCAGCGGTCGGTATTTGCTATTGTCTTCTTTTGCACCAATCACTAATAAACGAGGTCTCGTGAGAACCCTATTTCATAGAGCCTGAGAGATATGCACCGATGACTGTTTGCAAGCAGAGGAGGAGAGATTAAACAAAGTGTTGCTCGCGAACTGCTATCCTGAGAAGTTTATTGATGTTCACAGCCAGAAAAGACCGATCAAGACTCCCCTGAGTACGGTCCTCAAGAAGCAAATCTTTTTGAACCTTCCTTTCAAAGGCGATCATATCACAACTGATGTAAGTCAAAAATTACAGTCTGCTCTAACTCGTGCGTGCCCGGCGGTTGAATTGCGCTTGCTACTCACAACTAGGAGTGTCGCTCAGCTTATTCATAATCGTGTCCTACCGAAATGTTCTGTCTCACATGCAACCTATCAGTTCACTTGCAGTTGCGGTGACGTCTATATCGGCAGAACAGATCGGTGCGTACGACAAAGAATGGCTAAGTGGTTGGCGCGCGCCATGACGCAACAGGCAATGGCAACAGAGCAAGTGA
>JTDE01002481.1:61248-84132 GCA_014338405.1 Paragonimus skrjabini miyazakii
GGCAGACAAACTGTGTGAATCAACAGTTGATGCACATACATGGCAATAGATGAGGTCGGATTTCGTCTCAAATCACATCATGGAAACAGGTCACGTTGTTGACCCCGCCAATTCGTTCCAAGTGTTGTTGCGTAATCGGAATCCGAAGTTGCTTGCCTTCTCCGAAGCTATGCTAATCAATACTCGCCGTCCGGTCCTGTGTATGCATAAACCGTTTACTCAGGCAGTTTTTCTGCCCTGGAACTGATAACAGTCCTTGTTTTATGTAAACCCAATCCTTGATTGTTTTTATTGTTGTTGCTATCTGCATGTCCTATATATTCTAATGTTTTACGTTCGTGACTGAAGAGAGTAAACGAAATGTTACCACCCCGCAAAGTATGCCTACTATAGTTACTGGTGAACTGGATCAAGGGAACGCAGTGTTTTAAATAACCGGGCTAACGCAATCCTTCGTGTCAAAAGAGGCAGACATTTCAAATCCCAAGTGCTTTACTGATCGGATATCAAAAATTGTAGGTCATTACCCACGCTCTGATTTGGTTGTCATCGTACGTCAAGATATACGACATAGATAGTAATATATTCGTGTAAGGAATGCATAAGACTGCCAAGAAAATGGGAAATATATCATTACGGAGAATGAATGTAAATATCACAATGGAGATGTGATTGGTGGAAAATTGCTATCATGTCTGATGCGTACAGGGTCTATCCGTATTTACCAACACCTCCGTTACTTCGCGTTTACGTATTATCCTCGGTAACTGTCATATGCGATGAAGCCATTGTATCAACGGAATGAACTTCTAAGGAGAGGATATAATACAATTAGAAATTGCACTTTTTCTCAAAACGAGTCGCTGCTTTATTTATTTATCCATTTTTCAACTTTTTTGGTCAAACATTATCAGGTCTATGAGACTCATGGAAATACCGCAACAAATATCCATGGACTATCCTTCATGCGTGCATACTATTCGGTATGTTCAATGCACAGATTTCACGTTTTTCTTTGTGTATGGCCTATACAACTCTCGATCTTTGTACTCTGTCTACTGATGTGATGATTAAATAAAACCCAACGTTTTACATACGGTGCACGACAATCCAACGTAGAGACACGTGAACTTACCTGAAAAGTTATATGCCAAATATCACCTGCAGTCATCTAAGCGGGCTTAAATGCGGCGAGTTACAAGCAGTAGCCAACTATTATCCACACATAGCTGACACCAGCAAGACCATGTTAACCGATTCTGTACTAATGTTTGCTTCTTATTGTTCTTGCAGTTGGTTCTGCTGAATTGCACACAATCTACAAAACACATTTAGTTTTAGAAACAAACTTATTCACAGGAGTTTTGTTCACCTGATTGTGAGGGATAGATTGGTATGATGTTAACGTTTTCATGGCAATTTCATTATTGTAACGCCCAAAACATACCCGCTAACTGTTATTGATCATATTCTTGATAATATCTGCCTTAGCTTTGTTAAACAATGGAGACAAGTAATGTTGCTGAACCCAGACGAGAACGCCCTAGTCAGCGCCACTTAACCAATAAAACATGTTAGTGACGGTTTTTTGAACTGTTTCTTTTTAACTATGGTCATAGCAACGAAGTTTCATTGTTTTGTTCAAGCGTCATATTTCTCTCCAACAAGGAATGCCCACGAGGAAGTGCAAATATTTTTTTAAATAAAGGTATTTCTTTTTTTGGGAGGACAGTAGGTAGGACGATGTTAACCTGTCGGCCACTTAAAACAGTTATTTGTCCATGTTCTATAATGAGCTCTTATCATGGAAGTATAATGCTGAGAAACCCCAGTTTACATGCAGATGCGACTTGAACAGTTAACCAAAAAATCGATCCAATGTTCAATGGTATACTATAGTAAGCGCAATTTGCAAGTTGACACACATTCGGAATGCTCAGATGTGAACAAGAATAAAATAATGGTTATTTGAATCTATGAACTTCCAACCAATATAATAACGTCAAGACAACTGTGCTAAATGACCTTTGGATTAAATTAAAAGGACAATATGTTGAGGAAGATGGTACGTAAGTTTCCAGTCGACTGATTATTGTTTCAGAAAACTCCAGCAACCTTATCAGGTTTGGTTTACTTCTGTTTGCTTAATTCCTCTGCAATTACGTTATTTACTTCATTAAATCCACTTGTTACGAGACAAGACGTGTTGATTCTTTTTTGCATTCAAGTTTGTGAAAGATAATTTCCGAACAGCATCGGGTTCGTTAGGTGAGCTTCGGTTAGGTTAAGTCTAAAAAATAACCTATTGTTCATTATATTATACATTAGGCTCCCTAAATGGATATTCATCTGTTTTAGCTCGCCATAGTGATTATTGGAAACCAAGCCATGTTCTTTATTGAACAACCCCGAAAGTGCCTGAATGACGTACTTACTTCACCAGCTTTGAGTGGGGCTATTGGGCTTACCATAACTCCCAGAAGGTGCAAGTGTGATTCTGAGCGAGTCTGTCCTTCAGTGGAAAAACTTAATTCCACCAAGTCTATACTTCAAAAAAGGGTGTCGTGGGCAGAAATGTTTCTTCCACAAAAGTGCTTCTTGTTACAGAAAATATCGAAATGGCTTCTCCGAATACACCCACCCCTTCCCGTTTCACGAATTGCATCATAGGTTTTAAAACTATTATAAACATATTAAATGAACATCCTTCCTGAACACTGCATCAAAATTAAAATCAACTATTGGATGTGGTATTTTGACTACGTATGCTATTTGCGTTTCACAGTTTTTTACCAAACCCAAATTGGGATCACAAGGAAGCGTGGAAGCAAAGAACTACGCTACTATCAAACTTTAATGGAAGAGTGAAAGTTGCTTTCGAAAATTTCTGTTTCTCTTCAAATCGCTGTTGTTGCCGAAGAACTGGCTGAGGCTACGTGGTTGGGTTTTATATTTTCCTTTTTCCAAAAACAAAGTCTTTAATACAGAGTGTGCACATCCACCATTTTCATTAACAAGGATTCCAAATACTGCACTGTTGGTTGAAGTTTGTGTATATGGAACGTTTTGATGCAACAACGGATAAACATAAAATGTTGTTCAACGGCATTGGTTTACTTCACATAAACAGTGGTACACATGTGACAGGGCTTCTGAGAATATCATTTTCGTTTCTTTTTGGTAGAAATCTACTCGATTTAACGCTCTTCAAAACTCAGACATAATAGACAATCCAGCAACAAATCACTCCAAACGTCACGTTTGGATATCACATAAAATTTTGACGAACAGCTTCAACGCTACAGATGTCATCATTCGCTAAGCTGTTTGTTCAGTATTGTACGAGTCGGTTTACAGCTTATGTGTCGTTATGATCAGCTAATAGCAGACTGTAATTTCTTTAATACGATTATACATCTATTACTATGGGTTGTTGTCTCATGGACATTAATAATGTCTTACTGTAACTAGTCCAGACTCTTCTATTTATTATGGCAAAACGCCGTTCAGTAAAACGTTATCTTTTTGTCCAACTCGTAAACTTCCACTACAAACATGCACTGACGGTTATGAATGTGGATTCCAGTCCACAGCGCAGCGGCGGTTTCCACCCATATGTCAAGCGCACTTCTACCTGATTTCTGCATGTGGTTGATGTGTTCTGTTGTTGGTTTCATGTTTGTCATTTCTTGCCTGTTGGTCCGATTTCGTTGGACGATTGTTTCTCCGATTGTGCCTGTTGTCTGGTACTCAGTGGCTGTGGGCTTTGATCTTACTTCGCCATCGCGTCAAAATATTCCACCGAGTGTCGAAATAATCGTGTCTCTGATTTGGTCATCCAACACATTATTACTTATGCGGAAGGTTTCAATTCAAGTACGATTTCGAGGACTAGTCGAAATCCTTAATTCTCAACTGTGTTCACATTATTTGCAGTGTAGCATGCAAACCGGCTGTTTCTCCTCGGATTGTCCGTTACACCTGCGGACCAACTTTGGGGCGATGTGGAGACACCAGGGGACAGCGTTCTTCCGAAGTAGGGGTTCCAACAAATCCTGCAAGAGGAAACAACAAGAAACAAACATGAGCCAAAGGCCCAGTAAGCCATGCACACGACTTACACAAACAATAACTAAAACGGCGTCGACAACACAGCAGCACGCTCCGCCACCAATTCAAATTCAACTAGTGCGCGCCTGCTGGTTTCGGTCGCACATTACAGCAGTACATAAGTATCTAACATCTTTGGAGGAACATAGCTGTCTTCTTCTAAATCCATTGCAAAAATTCAGTCAAGAGTAAGATGTTCGATCATGTTTTAACTATTTGGTGTACTAATTAGAACAGAACAAAGGAAACAGTAGTAAAAGGATACTATAATGCATGCGTGTCACTATTTACGGGAGGCTGGTTTACAACAGTATATTCGGAAAATGTATAGCCCAAGAAAAGGGTTGACACCCAACCTTAGTTAGCGAACTAGTAACTAGATTGCTGACAGATTCGAAAATCACAGGTAGAATCGAAATCGTTGTCAAGATGTGAGGAGGACTTCTTGATATAATAAAATACAATTTTAGCCTATTTGTATCTGTTCATACTATGTACAACAGAGTGACGCATCTGCTGACGTGAACAGAAAAATTTGGAAGACCAAAGCCAACTAACAATCCAAACTATAGTCTCCAGCTATGAATTCTGATCTTCGAATAATTCGTTCCTGAACAAACTAAATATTTCCAATTAAAAACTATGTAGATGATATTCATTTCCGTTCCGGAATTTTTTTGGACATGTTTAAGGTTACTGTTATCAAGAATCTGGTGTCAGTTTAATAGCAATTTGTCACTATCGCGCATGGGGACTTTTCTACATTAACGAGACTGGCTTGCCAACACTTATCAATGTCTCCTAACCTGTCGGATATTGAGTGCAAAGTCTGGCAAACAAGCGCAAGTAAACGATTCACAAAACGAGGATTTGAAGCATGAAAATATAATTACACAGGTAGTTATTGTAATAAACAGCCTTATTTTATTCGTTTCGATTAAATGCCACATGTGGGAACGGCAGTTTTCTGTTGTATCACTTTACATTAACCAACCAAACTAGTTTCAACAGGTCGATTTTTGAAATTGCGGTTGGTAGCCACATAGAAATATGTTTCACCATACACTGATGCCTGTCACTATTGTTTCCTCCTGTGTAGGCGGTATTTCCATTACAATTAAAATAATCTATCACGTAAGGGACCGCGTTCTTGAGTCAGTTAACTGCAATATCACAAAAGTGATTTGTGATAATCTCAAACAGCCCGGTTGTGTTGATCGTCAAACACATCCCGACAACCGAACACCCCTGTTGATCAGATCAAATCATTCAGGGTACCTTTACACATTCGCAACCCGAATCTAATAGCGATGTGTGAAGCAATGTTAGGGAATGTTTCTTTGAATAGAAGACGACGACGTAAGCATTCTGGCTACTATGGAACTCAATACATCAGTCAGTCCCAAAAGATCGAAAATATCTTGGTTAACCCATTTATTGGTTGCTACTATGTGCAGTTTCGATCGAGTTCATTTATTAGTTATCAGCAGTTGATGACGGTGAACTGAAATCCTAGAGTGTGCGTTGTAGGCTAACCAACAGATCTACTCCATCTTTGTTTTCTTTGAGTAGCTAAAGGTGTCTGAATCATTTCAGTATTTGCTTTCGGTTCAAGCTGATCTTGAATTGATGTGCACGTGAATTAGAAAATAACTATTTGGTTTTGATAAGTGAGTTGGTCGACAGCAAGATATGATCTTGGGGGCAAATAAGGAGTTACGATCATGTGTCCAAGAATGATTTGTGAGCAGAATCAGGAAGGACAGTCACGTTGGTGGAGAGAGGATAACGAACAGAAAATGGGACGTCAATAATATTCCTGGTTGAATTATATTAATTTCGGAAATTTTATTGCCGGCATTATTACCGATGTTATTGTAACATACCGCCACTCTCGTACAAATCCAATCAGATTCGTTAAAGCTGTATTTATATACGTTGTATATCGATCGCACTCTGAATTTTTCCCCAAAATTAACCACATCAAATTTGATTAATATCAATTAATCACACATGTATGACTGGCCGTGTTTAATCGTATCGTGACGTGCGTATGAGTGAATCGGTTTTTGGTGTGCGCCCGTAATAACTGTCGTCACGATAATGGATTAGCAAAAGTTGAACAAAGCAGAGTTCTGAGTTCTTTCTCGTTAGCATGACGGAAATGTACATTGTCTATATGGTAAATGGTCACGATTTTGAATTGTTGGAAATTTGACTTGTTAAGTGGTACACTTTCGGGAAGTTGACTCTCAAGGGTTTCAACTGAACTCATAACAATTCTGTCCATCCTTGTACAACATAGTTTATGAAGGGATAAGATCAATTACCCCCGCATTTCATGCAGGATCATTTAAAGTCATTGTTGCATAGTAATAATTTGATACCGTATCAAGGTCACGTGAGACTAGGTTTCTGTAAATGATAATAGCTAGGTTTCCACAACAAAACGAGCTTGTCTCAAAATATATTTCAGTATTTATTGATAATTCGAGTGCCGTTCAAAGGTGACAATGCTGCTGAATGGTTGACAACTGAGCCCAACCAGATAATCGGCAGGACCTATGCTACAGCAAAACCCCGTATTCAATTTTCCACATCCTTAATTCTTGGGTTTTGTAACAAAGATAAACTGACTATATATCACGGATGCAGCCACTATTAAATGACACAACCAAATTCCATTAGGATAACTTAGCAGACAATGCTGTTGAAATTGAACTACAAATTAACAAAGAAGTGCAAGCATCGCTGGAGGGACACTTCATCGTTCAGTCAAAGGCAAAGTCAATTGCACTTAGAGGATCACATGTTCCTCAACTGTATGGCTTGCCAAAACTTCACAAGGTTGGTTTACCACTGAGGCCAATACTATCCATGTCCAATTCACCGCAACACAAGTTAACACAGTGGCTAGCCCAACGTCTTCTGCCCGTAAGACAATCGGTGGTTCGGAAAACTGTGAGAGATAGTTTTGAACTAATCGATTTACTCGATGGTTTGAACTGTAACAACAAGCATATGGCCAATGTGGACATTGCCTCTTTGTTTACAAACGTCCCTCTGATGAGAACGGTCAATATAATCTGTCAGCCTATTGACTCACATCAATTGATCACAGGATTGCCTACCTTTGAGCTAGAACGCTTTCTCTTTCTATGCACAGCGAACGTACAGTTCTACTTCCATGGAACTGGCTATACACAAATCGATGGTGTTGCAATGGGCAGTCCACTCGATCCGCGACTAGCGGATATTTTCGTTGCCCCCCTGGAGCAGAACGCAGACGCTGTTATCAGTCAGGCTCATTTCTGTCGGCGTTATGTTGATGATGTGTTGATAATTGCCGATACCAAGGAGATGACAACGAGTATGCTCGGTTCATTAAGTAAGCTTCACTGTTGAGCACGAACAGGATGAAACCCCGGCGTTTTTTGATATTCTCATGAAGCGTCAGAACAACGGCCGCTTACTGCGGTCTGTCTACAGGAAACACACTTGGACTGGACAGTACCTGAACTTTCACAGTTTTTTGTCGATCCAGTGCAAGCGGGTTCTAGTGAGAACTTTGTTCTCTCGCGCATGAAGAATCTGTTCAAGGGAAACATTGGTCAAAGAGATGCCATTGTTGAGAACCACGCTTAAATAAATTGGCAATCAATTGGCATTTGTGTAGAAATCCAGCCGACTGCCGAGATGTGTACAACAACTCCCAAACTAAATGTCCCAAACTAAATCTCCGTTTGCCATACAACGGTAATTATATTCCCACTCTGTTGAAAACCCGTCTCATGGCGGCTGTGGGACGCACGTTCTATGCAGCCCAACTGGTCATGCTGTTCACCACCCTCCGAATCCCAACACCATCTTTGAAGACACCACTAAAGCTTTACGCCAAATCTCACATCATCTATGAACTATCGTGTGTACCGGGCCACTTACATGGGTAGAACGGAGCAACAGTTGCGTAATCGGGTCAACGAACACATTCCAGTTTGGGTTCGCAAAACGGTCATGAATACCACCATACCGGACTCAAGTCAAAATATGATAAGTCACAAGGAACTAGCGTCATCGATCGCCCGTCACCTGTTAACTTTTCGACCCCAATTGAACCTGGCGAAGGCGTTTCGGATACGTTACGCAACAATAACTCGAAGGCTTCTCCGGTTCGCGGAGGCGGTAACAATTAGCCAATGGAAGCCATCCCTCTGCGTACACTTATTTGTCAGTACGAGATTGCCCTGGTAACTGATGTGTATGGATGTGTGTGGGTGTTTGTGTGGTTGTTGATTTTGTTGTTTAGCTTCACAATGCTTACTGAACTTTGCTATACAAACTCACGGACTGCAGTATGTACCTGATGAGATGCAGCGGAATGTGCTCGAGAGATAAGTTGTGAAAAAACTGTTTCTGACTTCTCCGTTCAAATTTCTTACGGGAAAAAGTTGCTTTGCTCATCTATGTGTATTTACTCATTCACTTGTTCTTGTGGAGCAGGTTATATCGGTTGAACGTCAAGACAGCTTTCGAAACAAAGAGAACACCCTCCGTGTTGGCTAGGGCTCAGTAAAACACAATCGGTCAACGGTGCTATCCTCGCTGATCTGGTTGAAAGTGGGCACCAGGTGAAACTGACCAAGCCTTCAAAGTAGTATATAGGTTGCCAGGCAATCCATCAAAAGCTGTCCAAATTAGAAGACTTTGTACTTCGGAGGCTATTAGAATCGGGCCACTTGACCTGGAATTATGTCATCAAAAACAGTTTGTTCAGGCGCCGCACCTACCACGGCCACAAGTTCGTCGGATCGATGGCCAACCTGCGCGATCAAACTGATGAATACGCGTGACATAACCGACCAATCAAGCCATCGACAATTGACTGACCAGTGACCTAGTTTCTCTGTAATAATTTTGGTGGATATCACAATCTAACTCCAATAGCTCCTTATATAATTGTACCGGCCTGAAGATGAATGATCGAAAACATATGTTCGCCTATGTCTCAATTCTCATTATCGTAATGCACATATTTGAAACGGTGAGATTATGAACAACAACAATGAAATTCTATTGCAAGTAAACAATGGTGACTTACACGCATCAATAAATTCGCATTGAAATTGAGAATCACAAAGCATTATACACTAGTTTTTCCTACACTTGTTTAAAACGCTCTGATTTTTAGGCATAAAATGAACCAGTCAGATGCCTACAAACTCACATGTCGCCACTCCAGAAGAAAACCATGGTGTTATCGTTATTATTCCAGTTGTTCAAAAGACTGTATTTCATTGCTCTCTCAAGAAGTAATCAAACACTTGTAAAAAATCTAATACAAAGTTAATTTGAAAGACTGTCTTCCTTTCAAGAAATAAAAGGTTTATCGTTTCTCCCACGGCTATTAGATATTTCGTGAGTGGATCGCACACGGTCATTTGTCAAGCTTTCCCCAGTTTATCATTATCCATGCACATCTTCATTTTTAGAAAACTGAATAATTTTGAGTGAAAGAAACGGAACTTCAATTGTTTTAGATGACCAAATTAAGGATGAATCACTTTGTGAGGAAAGTTGAAACAAGCTCCATGAAGAGGATCATGTAATAGAGATATGAATGCTGACGTTAGTTTTGTGTGGTGCCCTGTTGAAAGGGCACTCTGATTTATGCGATTTGTTCGTGAAGTCACTTGATTGTCCACTCCATCATTTCGTGAAAACACTGAGTTATCATATTTCTCAGCCGTGCTCATCACTTACATGCAACCGTTTATACACAATGTGCTTCTGCGTAGTTATTATGATTATTTTTCATCAGAGGCACTGTTAGTCATGTTAACAAGTTAGCTGTTACTGTTGAGTCAATATGAAGTGCCATCAGTTACCAATGCTTGTCTCTAGATGTCTTCATTCAAATTATTCGAGACAGTTGACATTTTAAAACGCAGTTTATGTCTTGACGCTCTGGATGGGGATATGTAACGTTTAACAGCTACAACACTAGCAAACGGAAAAAGACATTTCCAGAAGTTTCCGAAAATCAGTGAGAAAATTGCGAGAACGGTTGTAAGATGTGAATTCCTGATTAGATACATTGAGGCTTTTATCTCTGTTTCTGAGGGTAGTAAGATCTTTCTACTTACGTCTTCGTGCATTGCATGATGTCTTCTTTCATACATCTAGTTAGCTGGTAATTTGTTCTTTCTATACCCAAAACGTAGATTTTACACGAACATTTTTTTCGGAGGTAGTTAGTTGATTGTGTTATATGTAACGCGACAACTGCATGTTAGTCGTTCTTTCGTGAAGTAAGTTGAAGTCATTGCTCAATGTGTCTTTTTGGCTAACATCCGTTCATCTGTTTCTCTGTTATAAGTTTGTCGTAGCACCTTTTCTTCTGAAGAATGTTGTTCTCGGTTGTCTCCACTGCGTGCATGTTACGTATGAGATTATTTTACAGATTTGATTCAAAGTGCAATTCACTTTTGGCTATTTGACAACAGGATTACCTGTGTTAAAGGATGTGTTATAAAATCTGAGGTTGCCAACTGCTTGGATTGTAGCCCGCCCAATGAGGACATTATACACAAAACAAGTTTTATGATCAAACACATCCTCCTTTTCATGGTACTTATCGATTGTTACAACATGCAGAAACGTTGAGCTTTAGCATGCACACACGAAGTCCATAAACAAACCCACCCTACCTAACATCATATGCTCAGTTGTCCACATGGATTCCCTTTTGATGAATTAACAGACAGAACTTTTCATTAGATAACCTGTTTTATCTTTGTGTCATCGAAAGATAACACAACTTTTCCTTGACGTGAATTAGCTTGGGGTATAAGTCAAATCACTGTGCAGAGACTTACCGTAGCTACCCAGCCGTAGTATTATCTCGTGAGTTAATTATTACTGTCAGTTTTAGACTGCCTGAGTTAAGTTTTTCCCGTTTGTAACAGTATTCCTTGTTGGCTTTTATGTACAACTCACCCTGAATATTTGTTGCGTTCTTGATCACCTGATCGAACCTGAACTTTGTAATCACGTGTCCGCTCGTTATCTCCATCGCGGTTCAAACTTTGGTTCACCCTGTTTGTCCACTTCCATCTGTGCAGCGATACAGCCATACAACTTAACCAAGCAATGGAGGTATAAGTTTTGAATAACTTATTCAATAAGTATATTTATTAAACGTTCACATTTCGGATTAAGCATACGAAGAACATTGGATTACTTTATTCATTCAAAGATAACAGCATAATAATTCGGTGAACGTAGACAGCATTTGATAGCTACCAGCTTGAAATTATGATGCGCTAAGTCATAATGAGAAGCATCTTAGTCTGAGTAGTTGGTAAGTCGTTCGTGTCAATCAGCACAGAATAACCTGGTCCGTGGAAAGATCAGCGAAAGGTTGTCACCAGAAAAATGCAGTCACTGAATGCGTAGCTGCAAAAGATTGCGTGAAATTTATGATCTACATCTGATAACGGCCTACGACCACGATTATACAAGGCAGTGGAATGAAGAAGGGAGAACATACCTGAACAAATGTTAATAGTCTGACCAGTGCAATAGAAAAGGTGCAAAAGACGACTTAGAAAGATCTGGAACAGTTGACGTAGGTGGAGTTTAGAAGTACTAAGAACAAACTTTGCAAACCTCCGAAGATGGGTACACCACGAACGGTAGATTAATTTGTAGGATTTTTGAATAACCTGCCAACACACCACGCTAAGGTGCCTACCCGAATAATTCCGTTGGTCCAACTTTGTTCCGCGATTGTTTGATCACTGTAAAATTCTTGTCAGTGTTTCTCGTCATAGTGAAGTTCGCCCGTTGGTCTGAAGATTACAAACACGAGTAGCATTTATAGTTTATTTTTGTAAAGAAGTAGTAAGATACATCATCATCATCATCATCATAACAGCCATGAGCCTGACCAAAAGGTACTGTGGCTCGGGCCGCCACTTACGAACGTATACATTTAGGAGGAAAGGAGAAGGATTTACAATCTAACATTATTATTTGAAACAGGTGATTAATCAAATATATTGTTAGCGCAGTTTGAAATAGTTTTTAATTTCCGTAAATTGCCGTGCAGACTGTTTTTCCATCCAAGCAAACGAACAACACGGGAAGTTCCATGGACCTTAAAAAACAGCGTTGTTCAGGTCTGTTATGCCACGTTCAATATGAAAACTTATCGCGTAGAAGAGACAAAAGTGTTTTATACGTCGGAAAGTTTGACAAGCGGATTTACGAAATCGGAGAGATAAATCGCTGTCGTACACGATTCTAAGGATCATGGGGCTTTACATTTTTATCATCAAAATAACTCCATTGTTTCCAAAGTACTTTAGAGCCAGACACACCACAATTTATTTCCCCAAAAATGGTAACATCCTATCTGATCATAGCAATTTGAGCATTCGGATGCTTCAGTTCATTCAACAAATCGTTAAGTAAATTGGCACATTATGAAAATTGAAGTCAGCACGCATAGACGCAGATGGTCAATACGACCCCGGCTGGAGGCACTACGTACGAAGTAATCATACTGTGTTTTCGACTAATTGCTTCGTTTATTATTCGCGTCTTTTTTCTACATTTAGGCTGTCAGTCATTATTAACATTCTCCTGTCTGTTCTATTCCACTCTCAACCTTCTTGTACAAGAATTTACGTAACTAAGTTAAAAGTTTGTTATGATTGACGTGAACAAATATGGATATTTACTGGTACTGTACTGTAATACTCAAAAATGATCGTCTTCTAACAGCTTTTTTTTGTAATCCATTCGCAACTACGGTTACAGAAGAACTAAAACTATAATTTTTTTTAGATCTGTTTGATTGCGTGTATGTTTGGATGACCAATGTTGACCCCCCGATCCACTCAGTTCTAGCTTGCATATAGCTTTTCTTCTGTTCGTTCCCCTCCTCTTTTTATGTTCTATTCCGAAGCATGATAAAGGAAGCTATCGTTTACTTCGCGCTTATCCATCTTTAATGTGACTAGATCCCTGTAGTTAATTCTAAACTTATATTTATTTCCACAACTATTTAGTATATTTCCTAAATACATGAGGCTCGCAGTATAGTTTGATTACATAACAAACTTAGTGTTATCCCGTAGTGTGTATACCGCAGTTTCACTGTTTATGCTGCGTGGCTTTGAGAAACAAGAGGATGACTAAACATGTGTGAAGTGAACTTGCCTAATGACAGTGACGACTCTGGATCACGACATTTTGTTAGCAAAGGACGCTGACTGATAGTTTTTACCATGGTGGAGCCGTGGTCTGCATTGTTTCATGTCCTTCAAAGCCGGAAACAAGCTCAACTAATTGAATGCTCATATAAATGACCTGTTTTGTGACTGGTACTCTTAGTGGGAGCTAGCATGCAAAATGAATGCAGAAATTCTTATTGTCAGTACAGTAGCATCTTTTTTATACAATCTAGAACTTACTATCGCGCACTGTCAATGTGACAGGCTTCCAGAGTTGTACATCTGTGACCCAGCCAACTACAGTCTCTGAACGTGGTGTACACAGTGGACAAATTTTGAGCAGTTACATTTTCATACTGAGAATCATTGCGTAGCTAATTGGTCGCGCTAAATTTCCACTGCTCTGCAAGCACATTTGCCATGGAAAAAATACGTAGATCATCACATAGGGACAGGACTGAACTAGCAACGACGTACCACCTTCCCGAAAAAACTTAGGAGCTTATCATAGCACCTAACCTTAAGAGTTTGGTGCAGTTACATTTGAGGTATATGAATGAAACTAAACTCACATTTTACCATGCTTAGTCAGGGAGTTTTCCTAACATACAGTGCGCACAACTGTAACGATTGAACTAAGATTGCCCTACACACTCATTTTCTACTTGCCAATTAAATTTCGGAAATGCAGACAACTTCAAACTGAACACCATCCACGCCTGACCATAGTCCTAGCATCCAGTTAGCGTAGTTCGAAACGAAGCAATCGACTCGAGTTTCGCTCGTATTAGAACTCAACAGTAATAGACATTCTTGCCCGAGCAGGAATTTGCAGTCCTACCCTCGTGTTTTTGACACTAGCATGTTAACCAAAACGCCAGTAACCCCGTACTGGGCATGATCGATAGATCATTTCCGTATACCTAACCACAACCTTGTATAAATGGTTTTCATTGGTTTGATCACTTCGAGAGATGACTGAACAAAATCGCTCTGTTCTATCCAACCGATAACCTCCCGATCAAGATTTCTCAGTTGAGTTTAAGTTACTATTTGCATTGAACCAAATGAGCATGATTTAGCTCGTTAACTGTGGCTCTAACAACAAATTAAACCTTGCTCAGTCATTCAGCATAAACACCAACTCATCGCATCTTCACAGATCTTCTCACTTGGAGTAAAGTAGTCGACACAGGACCATTCTGGATATCATTAACAAACCTTAATGCGAGGTCAAGAACAACTTCAAACAATGCATGAAAGCGGTGATCAATCATTTAAGAGAAACTAAGAAAAAATGTTGTTGACACTGATGTGGTAAATGTTCAATTAATTATCTAAGTTGGTTTCATTAGTAGGTCTGAAACTGAACTGCAATCTCGCAAACAATTTTGTTGAGAGATAACTGACGAGCAAGAGGACGACCTTGTAGACTACGATCCATCTAAGGGAAAGACTGACGTAACTACATAAGCTGTACCGAAGACATTACGACGACTGAAAAACCTAGCATTTTTACGTGTGTATCTGCGTACACGTACAATGAATGCGCCACTAAGTTCAACTGCATGTTGGCATTTAAATCTTTCAGGATAAGCCTTCAAAATCCGTGTACAATCTACGAATTTTGTAAACCCCGTGTGTGTGTGTGAGTTAACCAGTGGAGTGTAGAAACAGTCACTGAACTTGGTCATTTGTGGTTAGGTACTCAAATGTCCCATGAATTAAGTTCGTTGAATTATGGTCCAATCCGGGGTTATAGAGGATGCAGTGCACGGAGTCTCTAAACGATATACACCGAGTTATACCGACATCTTTGGGGGATGTCTGCGCATTTGTGTACACTTACCGTGAACTCAGCCTGCGTAATGCAACCGCGATTAAAATGGCTTTGATGAATTTCTGTTTGAATACTAGCTTTTATGTGGAGCTGTGAGACTCGTTACGATGGTAAGGAACGTTGGTGGTTGTTGTTAGTCACTTCGGTTAAGCGACTGTATCAGTGCACTAACCATGGGGACTGAATTAAACACCGATATCCGGAAAAATCCACGGGTTCCATAGAGTAGCCGCGTGTACATGTTGAATGTACTGAACAACAAATTCCATATTGATACTAAAGTGACTTTGGTGAAAACGAGCTGTTAATCAATTACATACAAACTCCCGCTCCGAAAGTGACGCTTACAGAACTGGTGGCTGAGCGGAAAACGTCACTTTCTTGTAACGCAAAAGATAGCCGATTCAATTCTCATTCAGACCATTTCCGTGTGATAAGTCAAGACGAAGACGACACCGGTCGTGCAATATCGGATTGACGGTGAGCAGAATAAACCAATAAATCACTATTTCGATCTCTTCCAACTGTAGCTAATGCAAACTGACAATATGAGGCGGACTGGGTCCATCCGTGCTGACGTGGTGGAAAGAAGCTATGAATCAAAGTCGCCAACAATTCGGAAACCGGAAAAGCCAAGTTCCATTTGCAGCTATTAGTGAAATATTTTACAGGTTGTTTCATTTTCCTGAATTGTTGGGTATATGAAAAATAAGCATAATAATGCCGTTATTGAAGATGTTCATCAGGATAAATCATATTTGCTTCTCATATAACGCCCTAAAATAAATATTTTACATAAGTCTGGAAACCGTATGGATAGCTTTTCGTGGTTTCAAATTTCCCGGAATCCATTTTCGTCTAATTCCGCTTTTGGTGTGCGCTTAGTTACAAAATGACCGATGTACACATAAGAACCACACATCAGATCTAAAAAGTAAACATTTGTTCTTGTACAAGTGATTGGAAACTATTATAGTAAATACACGGAGGAACAGTTGCGATAGGAATGTTTTATCGATTAAACTGGGGACTTTAATTACGGGAAATCGATGTCAGTCATTATATGTCACGTGATTAAATAGCCTGCGTCCGTATTCACAGACTGTAAAAACTGCTGCGTTGGGACGCTGTAGATTAGGATTTTGAGTTGTTCACAACGATCTATATGGCCAGCGGGCAGTATTTTTGCAATAGAGTCGTACTACTACTACTACTACTACTACTACCTCCATAGTCAGCAAATCCTGATATGTGATTCATTCGCAATTTGCCGATGGAGGCTACCCATTTCAGAGTTGAGTGCTCAAAGTGAAGCATCACTTAAACAGGGTTCTTTTTCCTGGTTAGGCTCACTGGGGGAGTAAGGCGACCGTAGCACTTATTGCAGGTAATACAGTTTATTGCACTGTCTGAACGACATGCATCCCGTAAATTAACGAAGTACAAACTGAAACATGTTCTTACTGAACAGGCGTAAAGCTGATCCAGTTCAACTACTGACAAGTCTACATAGTCTGTCAGGAAGCGGATCTCTAGCTCGTGTTATCTGAACACTGTGTTATATAGAGAAAACCTATAAATTGACAAATGCAGCCTTCCTTTACGTTTTACCTCTAACTTCCTTCTGTCCTAGTTTGACCGATCTCTTCTTACCAGTTGCAACAAACATCATTCGAGTATGTTATAGTATTATTACTTGACACTACATTTCGTTAACCAACTTCTTCGGATGAAATAACCTGATTGCATATTCATTGTAACTTCCTATTGCATTTGCTCGAGGTCATTTATTATGGAATCATTACGAGTAGGGCAAGACAGTCTTTCGATTTTGACAGATCCGGGATGCAAAATTTCCGGTAGAACATTTGTCCTATAAATTTGTTAGGCTGACAGTAATTCACACATAACTGGCAGAATCTCCAAATGCGATTGTGGCGTAATCCTCTTTCGTGGAGCTATTTTTTGCGTATCTATTTCTAGGCAACTTCTCAAAGAAAACCATAAACATCCTTTCCAAGTTTACCTATTGTGCAAATATCATTATGCCTCAATACTCCCGCTATAATTGAATGATCTTGTCTTCCCGCTTACATGGATCGACTCTACTCCATTGGAGTGTGAAAAGAAAACAAATGTATATGAATGCATTTGAAATATTATGAATTATCTGGGAGGTGTCGCGCTAGTAGAAGGTGATAATTAGAAAACCAAAGTTATCGGGGATGTGTATTTCCGTTATAATTTACGAAAATCCCTGTTTGTTGCTGAGCAAAATAATCAAGCAAAATAATCAAGCTATCATTGTCAAGAATATAAACATTTTGGGATAATTATGTTGTAACAGAATCGATCGCTTCTAGATATTGAAGATGGTGTCATTCAAATTAATGGTTTACCATGATGCTGCATAAACCGCCAAATATGATAACGAAGTCTTGTTGACGGTATTATGACAAATATGAAACGTTTCTACTCTGAAGTAATAGATACTATTTGTGAACTCATTGCAGTACATAAAATGTTTGATACTATGAAATGCATACTCATGTATCTGCATGATAATCGTTTTTTTTTGTGTATGCCAGTATTTATGTGATGTCAGTCTGTCTGTTTGCAGACCAATTCATCAACGTTTTACATTCGGCTATCCATGAATCTCCTGACTTTTCTTTGTACATTTTTCAGATGATTTCAATGCGTTGGACACCAGCTTCTTCAGAATATTTGGACTAGGAAATATTATTGGCTTTCTCACCGGAATGGAGACTCATATTTAACATTTTTGAATAACCTATACATCTTGGCAGTCATTCGCTATCGAATAATTCGGATCACACAGTTGTTAAGTTTTCTCATGTTGATTATATTAAAACGTACCCCCAATATTTAACTCGACGTTCGATTGCAACTTACAGCAACTACAGGTGACTTTAAAAGACTAAAGGGATCGCATTCTATGATAGAGTTTGGAGTGTTTCTTTCTTCAACTGATTCTTCTGCACACTGTGAACAATTGGCCGACTATTTAACTATTTGTGTAAGCATATATCGCCCCCCTGGTAGATATTTTCATGTGTGCTGATAGATTCTTATCTGCTCATCTCAGGAAATAACTTGCATATAAAGCAAAAAACTGTGTAGTAATGAAACCGCGCTTACAGCAAAAAGAAATAACTCACGTCACCCTACTGCCACACACGTTCAGATGTCGCTTGCAACAACGATTGCAATGATAGCATGCTGAGTGATACTAACTGATTCTTAGAAAAATCCTGTTGCAAAATTGGAGAGTTAATTTGTAGTTTTGAAAGTTCCTCAGACTTGTCTTTGTACTCTTTGTTTTATTCAACTGATCACAGAAATATATATTTTTTAAATGCCTCAACTTCAAGCAAACAAAACAGGAGAACCGGATGAATTGTCGCCAGTTATTCTCAAGCAGTATACTAAAACTTTCTTCTCCCTTTGTGCATGTGTATTTGCACAGCGCTGCATACAGACGGCAATCTCTGGTTGCTGAAAAACTACCAACTTCATGTGAGTACATCTTAATGTTCACTGATTGCGTATCGTCAGTTCAGGGCTATTCTTGATCCTCTATCCTGTCCTATCCGGTCAGTTTTGCCATCCTTGTCAAGCAACTCATTTTTGTTTTCTTCATTATAACAGTGTCTTTAAGTGAATCAACAAAGGGATTTGCTTCGACTTTCCCGTAAGCATGGTATTCAACCATCACTGGTAATGTTGTTGGCGGACTATTTTTTGAATTGTTTCCAGTTTTTTCGTTTAAGTGGTCAAGAATCTTCCTTACTAATCAGGAATGTGAGAGCTCAGCAAAGCGCAATTTTTACTCTATTTCTCTCTTTCCACGGTATGTATCCAAGGTCAATATCAAGGGATCGGACTTTACTAACTTATGAAAATTATGTCTCTATTAACTTCCAGCATTCAGACTTTCTTCCATCCTTGTCCTGCAGAATTACGTTTAACGTAAGGTGGTTGGCGTTGCATATCTATGCGCAAGTTGAGTCACAACTTGATGTGGTTTTATTTTGTTACCAATGTTTTCAGTAGGATGAAAATAGTTCACGCTTTGTGTTCTACTTATAAAGTCGGTTACAAATCCAAGTAATTCTATCCTCTTTTTGATGGATGAACGCATACTTTCCATTTGGTTATATTGTCCTCTTAGACTTCTAACCAAAAATGTTCAATCTTTTTAATTTACGATCTACTTTTCTAACTATATTAGTGGTCCTAGTGATATTCTTATTGATTCATTAGTGATTCACCATTACAAAGCATAAAAGTCTTTTGGTCTACACTTCCGTGTAATTCCTTCCATCCTTTTCGGTCGGACCTTTTCAAATACATAACGATCTCCTTAACCAGATTCCATTTCACATCCAATGTGCCCATACCTCTACTTGTGTTTCATATCTTGTTCAATACTTAGCACACATTTTAATTACTTCTGATAAATCTCTGAGAAAATTGACCATAAAGTCAATTTAGTAATGTTATTACATATTTTTTTGCTGTAGAGTCCTAGATGTTCAGCTCCCAAGGTGTACAAAACAATTTCTTGAAATGTTTCGAACTAACCTGACGCACAAGAATTCACCTATTTAGTTGAATGCGATCTGTTCGGACACAATTTATTTAGACTCAGAACTCACAATCTTTTCTAGGGGTCCAAACGTTTAATGTGGTACTCATTTATTGACTGCAAGCAACTGTTGGAAGTTTGCATGTAGCAACTGCCAAAAATCTGTGTTTATACCGAGAGCACTCGAGTTAGTGGGGTTTTGAATATTTGTCCTTTATCTCTTTCATCATAGACTTTCGACATATAATCCTTGGTGAACTAGTTTTTAATGAACCACGCAAATAATATTTCCTTTGTAGGCCTGCCAACGCATTTGGAAGTAGATTATAGCTAATGACCTATCTGACATATTTTCCTTCGGTCTTCAACCTAACAGTTCTATCTCAACATTGTCAAGTAGCTCACTGCTTCTATTATTTACAGGCCGTTGGCCCAGTGATCAAAGCACTTTCATTTACATGACGATCATTAACATGGTTTTAACTCCTGTCTTGGAGTAGTCTAAACAAATTGTTTGTTTTAGAGTTTTATGTACAATGATTGAGTTTACTGCTATCTACGCAAGGGGTGATTGTAAATTTTGTGTGCGCATGAACTCTTCAGTTCTATGATCGTATTATACCACAATATCTGTAATAATGCCAAATATTTACAAATATTACCCTTTCGAAAATTTCGCACTACCTATCATCGGAGTTATTCTATTGTTTAACGAACCAGGATATTTGTTTACTACACTTAAACGCCGTATGCCAACTTACAAAGCGTCAGTCGTTCTGTATCTTGCGGGCTTTTTACGTGCCAAAATAAAACGTAGTCTTCACAATGGATAACTGTTGTCTCTGTCTTATCGTAGTTTAAGCAGAAAACGCTGCCTACATATTTTTCTAAAACTGCTAAGTAACTTGCAAGAAGGACTTATTTTTCATCATTTTGGACGAATGTTGCTACAGTTTGACTTAAAATGACCTAATTTGACTTTTTTACAATAAACCCGGTTTTTCGTTTTTAATGGATCCACAGCAATTTGCCTAGTTTCTTTTGGCTTCATCTCTGCCTCATGTTTCTTATCTACAAAATACATGTATAAAGAGGTCGAACAAGGAAAAATGGACAGTTTGCTTCATTTCTCTTTTGTACAGTTGGCAACAATAAACATTCGCATTGACTGAAGAAAATATTTTGTTTTTCAGAATTGCAGTATTTTAAACGGTTTTGTTCTGAAACAATAAGTTGCAGCCTTGTAAAAAATCATAGAAAATGATATTTAGACGCATTTTAAGCAAACAAGTTTCAAAATTATAACATTTCTGATTAAATGTCCTGTTGACTCATGGGCGATCTACCCGCTTTGGCTCGGGCATTAAACTTGAGTTAAAAGCCTTTGTTTGCTGGAGTTCATTAGCTAAATTTCCCGGAAATCGACAACGGCAATTAAGTTAAAATCGCATTGGTTTTATTTTTGTAAACACTGATATGCATAATTTTTGGACTAAAATTGATAAAGGTCATTCTATTTTATGCGGTCATTCGATGCACTGCATCACCACGCCACACAGGTCACTTCGTAAGAACGAAGGTTTTTCCAGGAGGCACTTCCGTTATAGTCAGGTATCGAGCCTAGAAACGGCATATCAGTAATTGAATGTCTGTGTGCCACGGAAGTTCAGAGCGTGTGAAAGCCCCTTCATGTTATGGTCCTAGTCTAAACCCTTTTTTCAAGCCTGAAGGCGATTACTGAGCTGGACTACAGACCTGGTACGAACAAAAACCCATCCCAAACTCGTGTGTGCGGGTGAGTAGCAGATGCCCCCATTGATAAACTGATATGTCACACGAAAATGCACCCACACGCACATCACACACACAATCACTACCTGCTGATAGCTTGGACTTCATTTCGTGGACGCGGCCGGACAGCGGATGAGTTGACAGAACGCATGTGGAATCCCCGAAATGTGTCTGTCTGATATTGAATAGTATGCTGAAGTTGATCCCTTTAATAACAGATTGTGGATACAAAACGTTCAGACTGTATCACAGCCACAAACAGGCTGGATTGCAAAGTGTGTGTATACGTTTGTCATCGTCAGCAACTCATCCACAAAGCTGGAACTAACAGGATGTAGAGGTGAGCCCAAATGGTTTCAAAGCTTAGCCCATTCCTTGAGCTCACGCACCAAATTAGTAATAATAATAATAATAATAGTAATAGTAAATTATCGATCACTAAGATCACTCCCATAGTCCACATATACAATGAATTGTTTCACATAGAAATGAGACGATCGAATGGAAACCTCGCTCTAAGACCAATGTGCCTTCGTTTGTCCTGCATCAGAGATGTCTGACTATCTGTCTTCTAAACAGAGTATATCATCATAATGACGTAATCACGGTTGCCTCATGAAAGCGTGGCCGGAGTTTTAGTCTTGGCTGTGGTAAGGATATGCACTAATGACGAGCGCTAATTGGAGCGAAACTCAAATCTAGTGCTTCTTTTCAAAAGCGTCCGATTGGAAAATCCATATGAATGCGATGGCTGTGATCAGTTGTGGGTGATGTTCATTCTGTACTTGGAAGGAATGAAAAAAATTTATGCATAGCCTGAAAACCAAAATGAAGAGCACGTACAGCCGAGTAAATCTGGCCAGTATAGAGACAACTACGTAGTTCTCACTGTACAAACTTTCTGTACAACTGAGAAGGACAGTTCTCTTCTCATCTCACATGGTTATTGGTTGGAAAAATCTGAAACAAAATTTACGGTTTACCAAACAAGTTAGTCAGTCTTCGCCAACCTTCTGAAACTGCATCCATTATATCAAAGAATATATCTGTTTAAATCCGTGAAATAACAGTGTAAAGTTATTTGTTGTAAAATATTTGATAAGAAATGAAACCCCACACACTGTACATATACGAATCAAAGAAGTTTTCGTACGGCTACTTTTTACTCTGGGATTCGGTTGATTTCAAATTAAGTGTTAGTGTTATTCATTTGTCATATAAACTTTATGATGTATTTTTATACTATACCGGCCTAATTTCAAGAAATCCACTGCGATCTCAACAAAATTTGT
>JTDE01002481.1:90128-103061 GCA_014338405.1 Paragonimus skrjabini miyazakii
GATTGACTGGTAATAAGTGAACCATCTTTTTCACATATGGTCTCAATTACACCCACTCGATGGCCAGTCTAACCACAGGTCAGGGAAAAAAGCTTTCTACTATTCCCAGATAAAAAGGCTTTTTCCATCTCTTTTGATTGTTCAACCAAGTATTGCTCACGGTCTTTGCGCAAGCTTTTAGTCAGCATGCGTTTAAGTTCTCGACGGTTGTCATCATATTCCGAACCAGGTGGGATCGAGCGACGCCCGTTCATGAGGTTTATCGACGTGACAGAAATTCAGTGCTGTCGCAACTGAACAGCCCCATCGGAACATGCTTGTTCACCGCATGCTTTCATAGCTTCGGTGATTTGTTCCCAGTGTTCATTAGGATCCTCCATCTGACTCGAACTGGATAACTTCTTCACAAACGCCTTTTGATAAGCGTTCTTTACATCCCCATCGCTCGAATGCCAGTTAAGCACTTTACATTTACAAGCGTATGTCCTTTGGGCAAATGATAAAACAAAACGGGCACGCACAACAGCATGGTCCGATTCCAGGTGGTTGCTCCAAAAGGCACGACAGTCCTTAACAGAGTGGCGCCACCTCGTGATATGAATGACATGAAGGTATCTATTAGCATCAAACGGCCTGGGGCCGTCACAATATGGGTTAAGACATAAACTGAAACACTCCCATCAAACTAAACAAGATGTTCCAAGATGGCGCCAGCAAGGTGATCAGCCAGAAGGGCTTTTCAAAGCGGAATTTCCTATCACCGAAAAGAACACCGCTCCGACGATCGCTTCGATTGGATTTGCGGTCTTCCTGCTTCAGTCGCTTTTGTATACGTGTTCCAACGGGTAACGATATGCGTACCTACTCCAATAACTTTGGATGGCAAATTTATCCATTCGTTCTACAGACACGCGCAGTTCCAATATTTCTACCAGTTGACTAGTACTCAATAACGTATTAGAAACGGAACGAATGTGTGTTTTATTGTTTAAGCAAAGTCTTCTGAGGTCCGATCATTGCGATGTATGATAAGAAATAAGATTCTGCACAGTCGTCTTGACAGTCGTTCAGCTCTGTTCAAACGCCTTCGTTTGTACCAGTGACTCGAATGGCAGTATATATGAATTTTACAATCATTTGGTACTAGTTAGCTGTAGATTTTCTTTTGGACCAGGCCTTCAAAAGTAAACACAATTCTTACAACACATCATTCTGTATTACAAAACATACATAAACCAGCTCAGTTGACTAGTGAGTTGTGGCATTACTAGGACCACTGTCTACCTACCACTCAACTGATAAAACCGAGCATGCCTGCGAAGATCCAATAACATACATTATAGCAAATTTGGGATCAAAATAGGATCCAGGTTTACTATAATTCATCAATTCCCTTATATTATATATTGTATTTTGGGTTTTCTGTAACTTATAAAGTTGGGGCCGTAAAGATAATTCTTGCAATGTTTCACTCATCGGTGACTGCATGGCAACCCTTTTAGTTTTAAGTAATAAACCCAATTTTAAGGCACTCTTCTTGGTTACGATATTCATTTGCACTCGGTTAACTCTCGATGCTTCTCGAATAACTCCACACGTTTATACTGTAGTTGTGATATATATGAGATGTTATTGGATGTTTGGGATAATTTTGTTACTCACTGCGCAATTTATCATTTACAACAGATATTTTCCAGCTAATTTTTTTTCGGTGAACCTACTAACCGAGACGACGTGAACCCATCTTAGATGAACTAGATTGTGTTTTCAACACTGCCTGTCACGTTATCTGTTTTATCTGGATAGGCCATAATATTCCCGAATCATGACTTCAAAGTAACAACTAAATCATCCCGCTCATTAATGTGTGCAACACCGAATACAATTATTCTGCTTTCACTATCACTTGCAGACACATAGCAAACAATTTCCAGTGATAGAACTGAAGCTCAAACTATTTGCAATTTTGTCTGCTATAAGCTTTGAAATGTGACACAAAAATTACTAGCAATACAACTCTACTGATCAGCAATGAAGTCGGTTGATTTCAACGTAAATTGTTCCACAAATACTGTCTTGGCAGTCAGTCTCATGCAACAATCGTTGGACTATGTATAATACAGTGGATAGGGCGAGTAAACGAGTACAACTGTGGAATTCCTGAAGTTCCGATATGAATTCGTAGCTATCATGATAGCAGCCTTGTTAGACCTGAGCATGCTGCTGAATCGAATCTACCCTAGGATCCGAATTTCACAACTGGATTTGTTCACATCGGTCGTAGACGTCCCACTATTACTCACTAATAGCTAATTACCGATCTCCACTTATCTAGCAGAGAACACACGGCTGTGCATACGAGTGATTGATTGATAAGGTAGAGAAGTGTGGAGTACCTGGGCAGCTGAACTGTGCCTCTTGTCATCAGCTAGGGGGATTAGTTATGGAAACGTCAAACGTGATACACCTAATTGTTCTGTTTCACATGTCGTTTATCAGTTCACTCGGAGTTTCAATGACAGTTATACAGGTAGAACGGACCGATATTTACGTCAACGATTGGCCGGAAACCTTCCAAAATGGTCTGCTCAGTCTGCTGAGCGAACGTATAATCAACAACCGCGAGGCACCTTATGGAGATAGATCATAACGTTGACACAATAAAGTCATTCATGGTGTTACTAGGACATCCAGCTCCCAAAATTCAGGCTTGCAGACAAGCTGTGTTGATCAAACAAAGACAACCAGTGCTGTGCGTGCATAAGTTAACGGTTCACACCGTCTACCTCGCTTGGTAGTGATCTTTTGATCCAAAGTCCACTCAGTTCAACCACTGTTGCCATTTTTCCTCGTTATACTTTCTGTTTATATTTGGTATGCGGCTGATAAGATAAATGGGGAGGTTAACCCCCCGCAACGATCGTTTTCTTGCTGTTTTGTCCAATTGGATCAAGGGAACTTGATGTTTTGAATCAAAAGTCAAGGCGAAGCCAAAACCTGACCTTAGCTTTTTGGAAAGCTGTAATTTCAAAATAATCCTACTGGCTTCTCGCTACTCAACAATATTACAGTGATATTTTCGTGGGAAAATTGGCTTGATTAACGGTATTTCCTTCTTAAATTACCATACACTTACCCACCTACTACGGTGGTTGGCAGTGATCAGAAAATGCAACTGGTGTCCGACTTTAGCAGTAAACTTAAGGCGAACAGCCTTTAGTTTTTCTAAGTGTGAAATAAGAAACTACTAGTAGAAGTTCATAGCGTAAGTGAGTTAAGAAGTCTCATTCACGGTAACTATTTCGTTTTGACCTATGGATGCTATCGTTTACAGTAGTTTATTTGCGGCTACCGCAAATGTTTTTTTCAAGATACAGTTTACAAATAGATGGAACACAGAAGATGTTACTACCTTGACTGTGTGAGATATCGGTAGTTTGTTGAGGAAAGTCTCACATAAGCCTGCGTATTAGCTGTAGTTCTTAGGTTTTGGTGTCAACAGATATATTGCCTTTGTAAAACGACTCACTGCTGAGCAGCGGATTTTCACTAAAACATCTGCACCATAAAAATGAACGAAACATGGATAACGGTTTAAAGCTCAGAAACCTCACTGTTAACCTGGGGAGAGATATGTGGTCTAAATGAAGCAACACATTAAACTGGATCAAATCGAACGAATTGTAATAAACCTACATCGGTTATGCAAGTTCTTTGACGTTATCATTCGATGGCATTCAGCTCACAAAATTCTACTGTTTGCGTCAGAGGAGTGAGTTATACTGAGTACTTCCTGGTCTACTAAGCTAAAAATAACGCTTATTTACACGTGGAGAACAGTAGTAAGTAAATAGGTTATTACACATTAACATCGTACTCTATCATAAAACACATTTTGAAACTACTAAGTTCCGTTACTGCCTTTCGGATTTCTGGGCCATCACACGCAAAGCAACAATAAAAACAGATTATTCTGCAGAGAAGTGTAAAAAAGGACAACTTGCGTGATCTCTTCCTTTCTGCCAACACCCACCAAACACACGGTGGGATATGTCCAGGCGGTGTTTTCCTGAAACATCAACTTCTACACCAACTTTTTGCATTCAAGATGAGTTACATTAAAGTAGTTCTGGTCGGTAGTCATAATACACAGTTTGTCGCACAATATGAGAGTTTATTTGCACGACTGCGACTGAAGACGAGAAAGTTTGATTGAACTGCTGACAGCCACTCTCTAATACAACCGGGCATTTTCGGCCGTGATGTTCAGCGTAGTTTCTCGCATGTTATCTCATTAACAGTTGCACATTCTTGATTGTTCACCATTAGTTTCAATTCCATCGTCATTGTTTTTAATTATCCACCATCCGGGTTGCTCTATGCAGAGTGCTACAACACATGACTTCTGTCCTTCACACTTTATCGTCTGACATCTTAGTATCAACTGCTGCTCTGATACGTTTCACTTAGAGTTGATTGTGTACTTGTCACGTTGGCCGTCATTTGAATACACTGGAAGATTAAAACATCTAGAATGTAGCACATTAGATCATGGTGTCATCTAGGATAGTGCTGTAGAAGGACCACCGAAAACTTACCCTACTGTAAAACTATATCTCTTCTTGAGAGGTTTTTGCTGGAGATGTGAGATTGTGTCCACGGTAAAGCGCATTCCGTTTCGGCTCGTTCACGAATCGCCGTTTACATTTGGGAGCTTCCACGATCAGCTGTCTGTTGATACCAGCGCACGTGTTCAGTCACGTGGTTTCCCGCATAGTAGTTTTAAAATATTGCACAGATGTCTCTTTCAAGAAAGCACAAGTTTGACAATGAATTTTTTCCTAGTTCGTATCAGTAGACGGCATGTGGCTTGTCACATGGCACACGCGATGCCGATACCGGTTAATCACAACAAAAGAAAAATGGTAACTAAATCATTTTGTTTGGTTTCGGTATTTGAAGTTGCGTAAATTTCTCTGCATTTGTCAGTTCCCAGTCATATGACAGAAGATCAATATTCCTTTAATACTTGGTTAACTTCAGCCAATCAGATTGTAGATCACGAAACACCGCCTACTACTGTCCGTTGAACGATAGTCCTGGTGATCATCCTGAACATATGTACCGACTATATGATCCGAGTTCGGGGAACACAGCCACTTGTTTCCGCTCAATGTGTACACCCTGCATTGTGACAGCACTTTAAGTGTTCGACTAAGGTGAACCTATTCGACTCAGGTTGCGAGAAAGGAACTTCGTAGTATGCTTTCAGCTACCATCCGACAGTGTGCAAAAACCGTAGATAATTCTTGACTAACGAATTCATTTTAGCACTCCACCTAACACAGGGCGTTCAGTGGAAAATCAAATTGGGGCATGAATCTAGTTCACTTTCCTTCACCGAACACGAGGTTGAACCAGTAAGAAAAAATAGTACAGCAAAAGTGAATTCACGAGGCAACAAAACCAAAGATCAGTCATAAACAGCCCTCATAATTCAGACCAATCTGTATCTTATTGTAAAAGGGACGACGTCATGATGACGAGTGATAATAACATGTGAAATAGATTCATCTCGCAATTTATGTCTTTTACTTAGTCTAGTTGTATCACGTTGAGCATACGGTGGACTATCATCTTTTGTAGTCTTCTCAACTTTAAGCTCGGAAGAATCCCTATGCACACGGTGCCAACACAAACGAGGATCAAATTCTTTTGCAGAAGAATAACAGGTATTTTTTTATATTTTCCTTGCGAACACCACAAAGTCGTATCAGCTCACAAAATGGGGTAGATTGAAGAGCACTGGGACCAAACATATTTGCTTCATCGGCATCTATTGTGAGCAAAAGTCAATAAACAGGAGACTGGTTTATTGATAGCTGACTTTAGTTGTATTACATATTACTATTACATATATTACTATTACATATTACTATGTAGTCGTACATAGCAGAGTCAGGTAACGTTAGTGGAAGTAAGCACATCTGTTCGACGGTTGGCCTGTGACCGAAACCAAAAGGCGGCTGCGTGAGACCATCACCACAAGTGGCAACGCACCACTCACGGCTCCCTTCACACACCACGTATCCAGTGTAAACTCGAAGGCTTACGTTTAAGGGGCTTGTGAGTGTCTTTGTGTTCTAGTTGGACAGTACTTGCTAGCAAATGGTGAGCCAGTGTGAAGAACCTTTGTCTCGGAGAAACTAAGGGTTAGAGAGACTCCAACTGTGAGGTCCTGGACGAAGAGAAAGATGATGGGAACATACGACAAAAAGTAGTCCAATGTAAGACCTCGTATTAATGCACTCTGGGTAAGGTTAAGAATGAAAACAGAAGTGCAAACCTCAACTGAGGACCGGCAAAAAACTTTTAACAAACAAACCTGGAGAAATAAAATGATGAATGGTCATTGTGTCCCACTTTCCCGCAATGGAGTCCGTTCGATTTAACAACGGACGGAGCTCGTTGGTTAATACGAAATTGAGAATATTTGACTGACTTTACCTAGTTACGCTTAACAAACTCAGCGCCTCGTCAGTAATGGTCTGCCTTGAGTACATTGGCGATCTACCAATTCGAAACGTCCGTGCACACAAACATATAGACATATAGTCGTATTGTCACGTTACCACAAACTTTGGCACCCATAGTTCCTTTGCGTGTCGAGCACTCGAATTCACAGCCAGGCAGCTGTCGCTCATTGAACTGTAGGACGTCCATCCAGACCTTGTTCCCTCAGACTGTTTGATTCAGGAATACATCACACGCGATCTGAAGTCAGTAGTACAAGGGGAAGGCCCATATGGATGGAATCCTGGCATCGCTACTTCTTACTAGCAGCTGCTTCGGAATCTGTCCGTCAGCCATCCCACGATCGTCTAGCTCCCTGCGAAGCTGATTAAGCGCTACCATGATTTCCATCGGCATTGCAAGTACGAAAGTGGTTCTGCTACCATGTGTTCCGTTGGCACAATGTCCACGTTTCACTGTCGTACAAAAGCGTGGACAGAATGGCAGACAAGCAGCCTTGTTTTTACCTTCATGCTGCGGCTCTTCTAGACACATCTTGTAAGATATCCGAAAGCATTGATGTCTTCCAAACAGCAGAATTTTGCTCAACTACCCACGTCGTCGACATTGATGAAAGCACTACGTGCACGCATAGCATCTACTCATAAAAAGAAAATAAATTACGTGCGATGACATCAAAATTTGATTTTGACACCGCGCCTCAGAAAGTCTTGGGCAGTCGTTGCAGCTGTCACTCATTATGTACAAATAAAACGTTATCATCAGCAAACAACAGTGCCAGCGTTGAGTAATTACGTAACCGGCTTGTGACGCCAAGAATAAACTATTCAGCCGGGGACCATTCATGAAGTACCTAAACTAGACACGCTGTTGAAAGCAACTGTTATCATTGTGGTCAAGTTTAACCTAACGACGGCTGGAACTAAAGCACAATTGTGTTTCACGTCAGTAACAATTCCTAAATCAGCAAAGACGAGTTCGTATGATTACACCCTAGATTTCATACTCATGTAAAATGTTGATCAGGCTGACGAACTTATCCGAACATCCAAACTTACCAACCACCGATCATAAAGACTCACAGAAACAAACGCTGTGGTAAGATCCACAAACCGGACATAGAACGGTCGAAAGTATTTCTGAATTTACCAAACAACGAACATCTGGTTGGTCATACAACTCGCCACGACTCCATATCTCCCCTCGGGAACATTGATGACTAAATTTTGAAATTAAGTCGATTGAGCATAATTCTCGCCAGAATCTTTCCAGTGTAGCACAAAAGATTAGTACCTGGAACTCTACTGTTGCCTTAGTTGATCACTTTACTCCTAAATGAGGGTAGAATCAAACGGGAGTAGAGTTAATTACAACACTTGGTCGCAACGCTTTAACAGGTCGCCTGGTAGTCCGTCTTCATCCAAAGTCTTTTTGTTTCGTAGTTTTCCAATAGCTTTCAAACCTCTTCCGGATTAGAGGCATGAGAAAGTGATGTTTTTATGTGTTGATATAACGTGCTGTTGACAACCACTCACTCCATGGTAGCCTACCAGTTTAGTAGGTTACCAAGGTATTCTGACCAGACTACTATGGAATCCTCCGGTTGTGTGCACGAAACGCCAGAGTCCCGCCAATCACTGAGCAGGCTGGACGGGAAATGCCAAAAATTGCTTCGTGCGACTGATAGAACTATCTATGTTGTCGGCGGTAAACGTAACATTATAACCGCGGAACACGCTTTTCCTTCTAGTCCTAACTGATCCCAAAGAGTCGTTTGGCAAGCGTTTCCAAATGCAGTTCTTCTATCTTCATTGTTAGGGTCCACTGAGAAACCACTACATGATTTACTATTCTCTCCTATCAGGCTCGAGCTGACTATATTGTCATCGTTGACCCAATATGGACGTTTCTGACGCTGAATACCCAGTATGTCAATGGCTTATGCCTTAAGATATTCCTTGAGAATCTGTCATATGCCTTCATAACTAGCGGATATGAGAGTTTCTGAGATCAACGGTCACTATTTTTTTAATATAGCGTCCACGACTTTGATTTCTTCCATCGTTTTACATTCGATTACAGTCACTGTACTGATGATCGGTAGTAGAGGTAAAAAAATTACTTGGTCATGATCAGCCTATGATCCATGCTACATTCAACCACGAGCATCATTTGTATGTGCTGTACTTCGGTAATGTCGCAGTGTCTCACGATCATGTAAGCGAGCAAATGGTGATTGTAACGGGATTGGACCGGAACGGTTTCTTGATTGGAGAATGTTCAGCCAATCACTGTACGCGCGAATGCTACTACAGACGGAATTATGATCAAATTGGCGCTAGATAGCAATCGAAAATTGTTGTAGCTGGTTGTACAGCCTACAAGCGCGTAAACGGAATAACGATCAATGAAACGGCGGATAATTGCACGACGAATAACGGTAATGAACAACGAATGCGGACTATACGCAGTCAGTTAGTCTCTCTCCATCCAACCCATCCACCCGAGGCTACCGCATGAACACAGAGAAAAAGCCTGGCTTTCAAACAGAGTCTCTATATGTCGCTCAGCCTGATGACAACATGGTCACAAACCCGTTCGTACTTATAGGGTTTGGTACTAGCAATAAGCAAGGTCAAAGGGAATGGATCAAACAAAAGTCGACACAGTATAGTCTAGGCGTGTAGTCGGCATGACAACAACAGTTGTCAAGACGGCTTAGGCCGATTGTGAAAACCGAGGCCGTGCCTGACCATGGCAAAGGTGGAGATCACTCACAAGTGAATTTTATTATTTCTGGTCACACAATGTTTTCGGAAAATTGGCAACTTCCCCGACAAAAATACTGTTGTTTCATTTATAAAGAGGTGCCCTTTTCCAATGAATTGAGAATGCTTAGTGCCGGTCAGTTGCTGGTTCTGAGTTCAGTACGCGACACTGATGACCGCTTTTTGCGTGGGCTCACACGATGGTGTCACTCGAGTCTGGGTGGAAGTAGATATTTGTGATAACCAATTCATAAGCAGTCGATTTTGCAAACAGCTGCTTTCCGTAATTATCATCAGACTATTGCAATTACATAGGGTAAGTGAGAGTTATATTTGAAAATTATAACCTGTCAAACAGGTCGTCCAAAAAATCACAGGGATGTTACGGATTACAGTCTACTGGGTGAGGGTGAGAGTGTTGGTGAATGTGTTGGAGTGTTACACGTGCCTGTCATGAGACGTGCCGTCATGAGACATGCATACATCAGTGTCGAGGGGTTCACGCTTGCTCAGGTTTCAAGTGCATGAGGAATGATTGGACCTGGGGGGCGGGGGTGGAGGGTTTGTATGAACTATTTTTGGGCACATAGTCGGGGGTTGTGGGGTCTGATAGCAATAGCTACGGCCGTTGATAACGAGCGCACTCTGACAGCTCTGGAGCAGGATTGACGAACCTTGTAGATGACTCGGAACGCTTCACCGGGATTTAGTTGGTGGCCAGTGCCAAGTAAGTGGGACCCAATCGCAGTGGCAATAGGCTTTCTCAATCCGTTGCGTAACCATTTCGGTAGGCGTTCGCGAATCCACTCCGACTGCCGCCTTGTGGTCCTCCCAACGTAACCGGCTTGGCAATACCAGGTGAGAGAGTAGATACAGAGAGACGAAGAGAACTTTGGCAAACTATCCTCACGGCGTGGCACCAGTACCAGGCAGGTGTGGAAAGACACGACTAGTCTCGCTGTAGGGTAGACACACTTGATCGCGTTTGAAAGTCTACGGCTAATCATTTCATTGTTAGCCTCACCCTTATATATCTGGATGAGTTCAAGTTTCGTAGCGGAATGCAGATTTTTGTCTATGAATTTCTCATGGTATCCATTTCCAGTACGAGTTTCTCGAAAATATCTTGCTTCCATCTGGAGAGTGTCCGGTGTACAGATCTTTTGCGCTCTGTTCAAGAGACAACGTACCAAATTTCTTTTGTACTTCAACGGGACAAAACTGTGAAAATGTGTGTACTGACCCGTCCACGTCTTTTCCTATAAATTGATCTTTGAATTTTTCCTTCTGATCGAAGAAACAACGTAACATCTAGGAATGAGGGTTTGTTGTGATGTTCTAGCTCGACGGTGAACTCTATATTCGGATGTGCTTTGTTGAACTCATATAGTATGGCCTGGGGATCGTCATCGTTTGGAAGAAGACAAAAAATGCCATCCACACAGCGTTCGAAAAGCTTGCACTTAGTTACGATGTGCTTGAGATCAGCTGTCTCTAGTTTGGCCATAAATATATCTGCGAGTAGCGGATCTAGAGGTGAACCTATTGCTACTCCATCTTTCTGCCTGTACAACTCTCCGTTAAACTGAAAGCGAACATTACAAGTGCAAAAAAACAATAGTTCTTTCAATTTTCCCTCTGTAATTCCGACATCAGTCCGATTGTTGTCGATATAGGTGCACAGATAGTCAATCGTTTTTTTCAATGGAACATTAGTGAATAGAGAAGTCATATCCAAGGACAACATGTCTTTCCCGATATTCACTGAATCGACTGAGTCTGCAAAGTCAAAGGTGTCATTTAAGCTAAAAGAAGTTAGTCGTGACTAGATCGGTTCTAATATCTCCACTAGCCATTTTCTAAAGCATGTTACGGCGAATTGTACATATCCAGGATCGATCTTAATGGCACTCCGTTTGTATGAATTTTGGGAAGACCGTACAAACGTGGAATGATCGTTCCGGTAGGTCTGATGCGCTCGAAAGTTGAAGCATCGACAACTTCCGCTTGTTTCATTTGACGGAATAACTTGGATGGTCTTTTCTCTATCTCTGTCGTTCTATCTTTATCTTTGTCCGTTTTCTGAAACTTTGAGCTATCTGATAGAATCGACGACATTTTGATAAGATAATCAGTTTTGTCAAGTAAAACTATTCCCGCTCCTTTGTCACGCTTCGTGATTAAAATATTCTGGTTGAATTGCAACTCTCTTATGGCGTATAAGTGTTGACGCTTCAATAAGCTGCACCTTGGTACCTTGCTATTCAGGTATGTGTAGCAAGCGTTCACGAGAGTAGACTTCCAGTGTTCAGCATTTAATTCTGATGAAGTTACGAGTCCAATAAGCTGCGCATGTAAATTTTAAAACTGAACTTCCATGTCTAAGCGGCTACATTTAGATTTCCGATGACAACATTTTGGGCCTAGTGAGAGCGCCTCAAAAATATCACAGCTTAATGTTATAGAGAAGAAGTTGTGAACCTACCGTTCTGGTTCTGTTGGAAACGCAGCTTGCGGCTTGATTGGATTCAAATTACACAGCAACTTTTTCATCTTGCTGACCACTTTCTTTTACATTTCCGTTTGTACGTATTGTTTGAACAACCTCCTGTCCTCTTTGGGAAGCGTCTCGGCAGCAATCACACGCTGAGACCGATTACGCGTTAATTCGTCAATTATTTGACACGGGCCATCAACTAAATCCCGGTGAAGCGTTCCGAGTCATCTACAAGGTTCGTCAATCCTGCTCCAGAGCTGTCAGAGTGCGCTCGTTATCAACGGCCGTAGCTATTGCTATCAGACCCCACAACCCCCGACTATGTGCCCAAAAATAGTTCATACAAACCCTCCACCCCCGCCCCCCAGGTCCAATCATTCCTCATGCACTTGAAACCTGAGCAAGCGTGAACCCCTCGACACTGATGTATGCATGTCTCATGACGGCACGTCTCATGACAGGCACGTGTAACACTCCAACACATTCACCAACACTCTCACCCTCACCCAGTAGACTGTAATCCGTAACATCCCTGTGATTTTTTGGACGACCTGTTTGACAGGTTATAACTTTCAAATATAACTCTCACTTACCCTATGTAATTGCAATAGTCTGATGATAATTACGGAAAGCAGCTGTTTGCAAAATCGACTTCTAATTCATAAGTATCCGACAAATGGAGCAGACGATTATAGTTCTCATTGACTATACAAATGCCATGAGATCCAAGTAGTCCCGGCCAAGCCGCTGAGTTGAGCAAAACCGTTTCGTATGTTCCTGTGGAACAAGCTACATAGGCCGCACAACAAGGCGATTATCCGAACGCATTCGGGAGCACCAAGCGGAGTGGCTGACGCGAGGATCGATGAGGCCGATGCGATCGCTACGCATTTGATCGAGTCAAAGCATCTGATCAATCAGACCGAATCGTTCAGGCCAATCTACTGAATATGTGGGATACTCTCAAAACAGGTCAAAGGTCGTATGTTATCAAGTGCAGAAGCGATTGCAATCCGCCTTACTCACCACCACTGTGTGCGTTCAAAAACGGCTGGTCAAAACGTTGAACCTTCCATGACGGTGTACGCAAACCCAGAATGGCATGATTGCATTGATACGGCGTATCTTTCGCAG